>JBAMJV010010466.1:0-19564 GCA_037951105.1 Echinarachnius parma | reverse complement strand
TATGATCGTTAAAGCGCGCGCTTTCGAATCAAGCAAGGGGACACCGAGTTCGAATCAATTGCGGTTGTCTCTGTCCACCGTCTTTATCCCTCAGCATGATAATTACGAATTCACTGTTGCTGCTCTCTATACCCAGGTAAAGAAATGGGACCGGGGCCCCGGTAAGAGTTGAACGTGTATGCAACTGCGTAACGCCGAATGGGCCTTATCGCGCTGCCAGAATACATTGCCCCATAGGGAGTAGAAAGTGCACATCATATAGTGCGGATCGATTGCGAGTGTATCCGATGACCGGTTAATAATACCATTAACTACAAAGCGTTTAAAGATGATGATCATTCATAAAAAGTTTCGATATAAATCGAGTGCAGTATATCATCATTATCTAACCCCAGCTAATGTTGGTCTTTTGAAAAAAATAAATATTTTCTTTACTAATAATGAGAATGACCTCCGGCCATCGACGTAATCTTTTGAAATTTGGAATCAATATTGAAAAATGACTTTGCAAAATTCGCAAGGTACCTCAAATTGTATAGGCCTATATGCAGTGGCGTAGCCTGATTGGACTGATTGGGTGGGGGGGGGGGGGGGGGGGGTCGGGGGCGGAGGTGGTACACTTTATTTCTCTTTTTGGTAAAGGATTTTCCCCTTTAGCTTTTTTTTGTTTTTTTGTTGGCAAATCATTGTGGGGCACGTATCTTCCCTGTCATGACCCCTCCCCGTAGCCACACCACTGCCTATACACACAACATAATCGTAAGTCAGATCACGTGTTCTAGATGCGCAAATCTGATTGGTTGAAACGCGTAAATTTTCTGACTTACGATCAATCGTAACTTACAATCGATTGTGTCCTTACAATCGATTGTATCTCTTTCTGCAACGGGGCCCTGGTCTCACTCCAAAGCCTCTGAATTGTGATTGTATCTGTAGAGGAAGGTGTGTGTGTGTGTGGGGGGGGGGGGGGGGGGGGGACATGAGTTTAGACCAAGAGGCAAATTGCCTTCTATACTATAACTGGGCAAGTTCAAGCTATTTCATCATTTTGTCCCGCACATCACAGCAAACATACCCCCCCCCCCCACCCACAACTCCAATGTTTAATATATAATATATACATAGACATGATAGATATAAGCCGTTTCAACATTATTTTGACAATAATGAATAATCTTTAGTTAATTTTCATCATGGAGGTGCGGGGGCCGCAATTCCATACGTTGTCCTGATCCACGACCTTGCACGGGGATTATCCCATCTTTACAAAGCACGCGTGAACAATCATTACAGACGTGACTATATTATCATTTTGTTCCCAAATTGTTGACAAAATATTTTTTATTTTATTCATTCAACGATTTATTACAATTATGACAAGGTGATGTTTGACTTTGCCTGTGACTATTGTAATAATTGATGATATTGAGTTATTTTTGTAGAGGTGTTGCAGGGCCGTAGTTCCATACAGCATATTCCTTATCCATGACCTCGTATAATAACTAAAGAGATTACCCTATATAGGCTTACACAAAAAGCATGAACTTATCATTTTGCAAAGGTATCATTACTTTTGTTCACTGCTGTTGACAACAACATGTATTCTTATTATTTTGGCGCTGTGATAATGGTAATGATGACAAAGAAAGATGAAAGTCATACTATGTTTGACTTTAGACCTGTTTTTTCGTCATGCTCGTCTTACTAAATAACAATATACAGCATTTACTTTAATACACATTCTTAAATTTATGTCGGTTCATGAAACGGGTTTAAGTGGATTAAATAAGGGGGTAGGGCTACTGGACCAGAATTGGCGGATTATATCGCTTTGATTGTATATGCTTGAAAAGGACAAACTTGCCCCCCCCCCCCCCCTAAAAGAGAATAAAATAAAAATGCAGACTTGATATGCGGAGGGACATGACCTGTGACGATTTCACACACAATCTGAATCTTAGAAACCTGTTAGATGTTTTCATTATCTTGATTATCTTGATAATTGCTGCCAATATTAATCTTTATTACCGTTGGCCAAGATACAAATAAGTACACTATGACTTAGTAATACTAAATATACCATCCTCTGACATAAACAGTCGTGCAATGTGTCCTCCAACAAGATTGACTAAGTATACCTTTAATGACGAAAATCAAATTTGGCAAAATGATTCCTACTATCAGAATGTGGAAACACTAATCGATTTGCCTCGAGAATATCCATCCGGCAAAGTCTGTTTAAACAGTTTGAAATAAAACAAACAAACGAGAAGAATCGGCTTGGTACGAACAGTCACGTCACGTTCACGTTCAGGTCACGTGAAGGTTTTGTACCTTTTGTGAAACAGGTCACCCAAATCTACGAAGTGTCACGTTCAGGTTCTGTACCTTTTGTGAAACAGGTCACCCAAATCTACGAAGTGTTGGGTTACGTGACCCAACATTTTGTAGATATACTATATGCAATTCATGAAAGCTCACGTAAATTGGCGCTTGCGTAAAACAAATTCATGTAAATTGTCGTTGAGAAGAGACTAATTCTCGGTAAATTTAATCGTGAACGAACCCGTCTTACCTTAGCCTTTAGTCAAGGCTCTATATGGCTGGGAGTTCGATCCTACATAATGATTATCCCACTTGTACTGCTGTACCCACAACATAACATAGAGTGTATTGAGCTGCCATACCTCGCTGCGCTCGGGTCTATAGTCTCGCGCTTCGCGCTCGGTTGGGTGTTCGCGCGGGGGCCTTGACAAAAGGCTAGTCCTACCTATACTGTAATATACAATTATAGGCGTACACAGGCCTGGGGGCTGGACACCCCCTACCCCCATCCCCACCCCCTTACATAATTCAAGAAATGTCTTGGTCTCGGCCTCGAAATTTGTGACCGGTCCTGGTCTCGTCCTCGGCTGCGGTCATTTTCTACGGACACCCCCTACCCACACTCCCCCCGCTTACTTCAATTTGTCTGACGAAATATTCCCCCCCCCCCCCCTACGCCCACCCCTTGAAAAAATCCTGGGTACGCCACTGCCTACAAGTAGCTAGTTCGAATGTCAAATACATTAATTGATTTATTTAATATTGATTGGTTGGTGTGATTGTTTCATTATAATGATTGACTGATTAATTGATTGTTTATTAGATTAAATGACTGACTTATAGATTGACTCGATTCAATAACCATAAATAAACACTATTAATCAAATCATTGTTTTATTACTTTTAAACTCATTGATCACTGCTGCCAGTCACTCACTCACTCACTCACTCACTCACTTTCACAGGCATGCATACAACGCCGTTAAGGGCCAGTACGCGCAGACGTCGAGCACGGGAACTTCAGGCGTATGCGAACTGAATTGTCCGCTGCGTGTAGCAATTCAGCTGGAAATCAACATTTGCCAAAATCCACGCACGACACGTCTTTAGAAATACTCCAATAACAAGACAAATAATGCAAGTGGTATGGTTGTACATTACCTAAATGACAGAACTGCATATTATCGTCTCAGATTACTCTGAATTATGCACGTACATATTATAAACATAATGATTGAAAAGATTTGATAAGGGGGTATCGGCATTTTCGTCGACATTTTAAAATCTCTTTGTGCGTGTATGTCTAGTCTTAGTAACAAGCGTTTGCAATTTAAAAAATCTTGATTAAACGCTCACGTCACGATTTGGTTAACGCAACACTTCGAGTTTTACCGGCATGGAAAACGACAAATTGTTGGGTCACTTTACCCTACACTTCGTACATTTGGGTGACCTGTTTCACAAAAGGTACAGAACCGTTTACGTGATGTGAACGTGAACGTGACGTGACTGTTCGTACCAAGCCAGAAGAATCAGGTCAAATACCATCAATATGAATATATATATGATAGCGCATTTTTAATGAAAGTCATGAAAATCTGCAAGTGATTAAAATTATCAAATAAAAATAGTTTTCCAAAGCGCACACAGCCGATTAAGTTGGTACAAGGTTAGCGATTTTCTTCAGGATACTGTGGTGGTTCAGTGATAAATGGGTGAAGGCTTTAGACGAATTTAGTCTGAATTGTATTATAATAACAAACTTCATGCTGTGATGTCAAACAGAAAGGTGTGTAAATATTTGTCGCATAGTTTGTATTTTGTTTTGATGTAGGCCTACACCGCACTCTGTATGTACTTAGATAGAAAGGACGATGTATGCAAATAGTATAAATTACGGTTCACTTGAGGAGAATACGAATTACACAACTATAATAATCGGACTTCATTCGACTTCAAAAAGGTGGATTATCAATTAGACGTTGACTTTTAAACTTAGAAGTGCAGGTAATCCTAGTAAGGGAATTGTTTTATTATTTGGATGAGAGTGAGGAGGGAGAGGGGAAGTTTCCCCAAGTACTAATGTGGATTGAATCAAAGGAGAACAATTTTAGAAGCCCAATAGTGAAAGTTTGAGCAAGTTTGGATTTTCAATTCTAAAGTTATGATTTTGGTAATTTTTGTTTGCCGCCCCTTTTAGATGGCAATTTGCAAAATATGTGATGCCATATAGCAGAACAACCTTCTACTGACTTTGTACATATATTTTCATATTTTTTAATTCTTCGTGGATTTCGATCACTGGACCAGTTGAGGATGTTTTATTTTAAATGCATGCACATTTACCTGTTCTCTAACATATCTGAGAATAAGAATAGAGGAATGATGCTTTTTCATGAAAAGTGAAATTTTGTGAAGTTTTATTGTACAGTACCAATGGAAGTTGTTCATCTGTTTTTGTTTTTTTCAAAGATATTTATTTTCTCCATTGCTTTTTACAAACAATAACAAAATAACAATAACAAGCAATAACAAAATCAGTACATAAAATAATCTGCATATATAAAATGATTTTACATTCACATCTAAATAATACAAATGAACGTTTACTATTTACATCAAATAAAGCATGAAACATGCATGCATGAAGAAAGCATAAACATAACAAGGGGAAAATAGGAGAGAAAAAAACATCCTCCCCCCCAAAAAAAAAGAAAAGAAAAGAAAACACCTATACAAGCACTAACATACACACATACCCAGGTAGCAAGCCAACGTTGGACCAACGTCGGAACTTGCAAACTCGTTGGAACTCGTTGGACGTTGGACAATCTCGTTGGATCAACGTCGGACCAACATCGGTAACTCGCAGTGAAAAAGAAGTTGGACAATCTCGTTGGACCAACGTTGGACCAACATCGGTAACTCGCAGTGAAATGTACGTTGGACAATCTCGTTGGACCAACGTTGGATCAACATCGTTAACTCGCAGTGAAATAGACGTTGGACAATTTCGTTGGACTAACGTTGGATCAACATCGGTAACTCGCAGTGAAAAAGACGTTGGACAATCTCGTTGGACCAACGTTGGACCAACATCGGTAACTCGCAGTGAAAAAGACGTTGGACAATCTTGTTGGACCAACATTGGACCAACATCGGTAACTCGCAGTGAAATGGACGTTGGACAATCTTGTTGGACCAACGTTGGATCAACATCGGTAACTCGCAGTGAAAAAGACGTTGGACAATCTCGTTGGACCAACGTTGGACCAACATCGGCAACTCGCAGTGAAAAAGACGTTGGACAATCTCGTTGGATCAACATTGGACCAACATCGGTAACTCGCAGTGAAATGGACGTTGGACAATCTTGTTGGACCAACGTTGGACCAACATCGGTAACTCGCAGTGAAAAAGACGTCGGACAATCTCGTTGGACCAACATCGGTAACTCGCAGTGAAAAAGACGTTGGACAATCTTGTTGGACCAACATTGGACCAACATCGGTAACTCGCAGTGAAATGGACGTTGGACAATCTTGTTGGACCAACGTTGGATCAACATCGGTAACTCGCAGTGAAAAAGACGTTGGACAATCTCGTTGGACCAACGTTGGACCAACATCGGTAACTCGCAGTGAAAAAGACGTTGGACAATCTCGTTGGACCAACGTTGGACCAACATCAGTAACTCGCAGTGAAAAAGACGTTGGACAATCTCGTTAGCCCAACGTTGGACCAACATCGGTAATTCGCAGTGAAATGGACGTTGTACAATCTTGTTGGACCAACGTTGGACCAACATCGGTAACTCGCAGTGAAGAAGACGTTGGACAATCTTGTTGGACCAACGTTGGACCAACATCGGTAACTCGCAGTGAAATGGACGTTGGACAATCTCGTTGGACCAACGGTGGACCAACATCGGTAACTCGCAGTGAAATTGACGTTGGACAATCTCGTTGGAGCAACGCTGGACCAACATCGGTAACTCGCAGTGAAAAAGACGTTGGACAATCTTGTTGGACCAACGTTGGATCAACATCGGTACCTCGCAGTGAAAAAGACGTTGGACAATCTCGTTGGACCAACGTTGGATCAACATCGGTAATTCGCAGTGAAAAAGACGTTGGACAATCTCGTTAGACCAACAGTAATGAGTGGACTCAAGTAGAATTACAATCATAAAAGAAGTGCGCCATCCCCGGTGAATTACCATATAGGATCGATATGTATATTATCGGGTGTCAAGAGACCATGTATGAGTTGGGCCATCGATCTACAAGCAGTTAATAAAGTAAGCTTTCAACTATACTCGTGTGCCTACTTGTATTATATTACAACATGGTGTCTGAAGTGAAAGTGACTGTATGTCTGATTCGATTCGCCATGACCTGTGTTGTAGAAATGCTAATTTGAATCCATTTGGGGAGGCGAGCTTCACGGTTGATGTGTGACCGGATATACCATCCAGAAAAAGAACTGTACTGTTCGTTATCAACGGTGCATATAGCTAGTAGGAAGAAAGAGCTCCAGAAGAGGCAGAAGCGATACTATGACCAGGGTGCCAAGTCGCTGCCGGTGTTGAAGTCTGGAGAACGTGTGTACTACCAAGTGGGAAAAGAATGGAAACCTGGCGTAGTGACAACTCAAGATTCAACGCCCCGCTCGTACCACATCCAGAGTGAGAAAGGTGGGCGGTATCGCCGGAACCGACATTATCTAAAGAAGCGTCGCGCACCTGAAGGTAACATCCATGTTCCAGTAAACGAGGAAACGGAGGTCCCAGAAGCGTGCTGGAGTGAGGTGAAGCCGCCCTCGCAAGAACGTGACAGGCGCTACCCACTTCGACGTCTACTCTCAGACCCCCGGATAGATTAGATTTGTGATAGAGATGAATACCATTTAGGGCAGAATACCTTGGTATCATCTAGGCGTTGGGTAGTCCACCCTGGCACTAGCACGTTAAACCATTTTGCATAAGGTAAATGTCGGTCTTACATAGGGGATGACAACCGTACGAAAGGGGCAGAATAATCCCCTGGTTCCATCTTCTGGGTGTCGGGTAGTCTACCCTGACACTCAAGTTTGTAATTTACCAGTATTTATTATTGTTATGCCAGAGTTACACATGGCATTTCGCCTACTTGTATTATATTACAACACCAACGATGGATCAACATCGGTAACTCAAAGTGAAATGGAGGTTGGACAATCTCGTTAGAGCAACGTTGGATCGACATCGGTAACCCACAGTGAAACGTTCGTTAATCCAACGAGAATCCAACATTTCACATCTGTTGTTCACTACATGTAGCTGTTATGTTAGAAAAGGTAATTTTTTTACTCGTAGCACAGGTGGTCAAAACCCCCTTGCATAATAAAAGGATTTAAAATTAGCTGCTGAAAGCAGGATATATGCCATCGTTGGATCAACGTTGGTTCAACGTTGGATGAACGTTGGTTATTATTCATGAATATTCATGAGTGGTTATCATTGACTGCAAAAAGCATTAATAATCATGTTATTTGATTGTTCAGAATGAATCCAATGTTATTATTTACTCATTATTTGAAATAAATGTAAGTTATTTATCTACAAAAACATTCTAAAGGTTTGTTTCCATGATGTATTTGTGTAAATTCTTAAAACTTTATCCAAACATTCAACTTTATCGAAATACCAACCATCAAACAAATATTAACACAGAAGCTAGGTTATATAAAGCTGAGTGGATGATGTAGATGTAGTGAGTGTAGGAATAGGAATAGGACTATATGGATAGGAATAGGACTAGGAATAGGGTTAGGGTTAGTCTTAGGTAAAGGGATAGCTAGGATAGGATGTTCTAGATATCACCAATAGGCGTGTCATATGAATATTAATTTAATTTTTTTAGTACGGTGAGACGTTGGTCCAATGTTGGACCAACGTTGGACCAACGTTGGATCAACGTTGGACCAACGTTGGAGAAATGTTGGTGAATTACGCTGGACCAACGTTGGATGCTTGTTGGAGACATGTTGGATGCTTGTTGGAGACATGTTGGATGCTTGTTGGAGACATGTTGGATGCTTGTTGGATGAGTGTTGGAGACATGTTGGATGCTTGTTGGAAATATGGTGGATGCTTGTTGGACACATGTTGCTTTGACGTTGGATCAACGTTTGCGTACGCCCAACCAACGCTGCTCCAACGTTGGCGAATACAAAATACCAACCTTGGATCAACGTTGGAAAAGCGTTGGTCCAACGTTGACAAATGACAACTTTCCAACGATGGACCAACGTTGATCCAACGTTGGTATTTTGTTTTCGCCAACGTTGGAGCAGCGTTGTTTGGGCGTACGCAAGCAACGTTGGTCCAACGTTGCCGGACAACGTTGGACCAACGTTGCCGAAAAAATTGGACAACGTTGGTCCAACGTTGGACCAACGTTGGCTTGCTACCTGGGTACACATGCGTGCACATACACCCACACACACATCCACAGAAAAACATGCCTACATCTTGTGAGAATCTCGACCAATTATCAACCATGTTTATTTCATTGCTTCTATTCGCCTTCCCTATTTTGTTCTGCACGAAGCTATTCTAAATTGTCCCACTTTCTAAAATGATATGTTAGAGTACCTCGGTCTCCAGCTAATTTCTTCTCCTCCTTTCTATTTTCTAAAAATCTTTCCTTAATCTCCAAAGGAGTTGGTGGTTTATGTTTATTTTTACTGTCTATAAATATCATATATTTTATCAAAATTATTATATGATTTAATAACTGTTCCTTCACTATTACCCAGGGGCAAAAGGGGTTTTTCAGCTTTTGCCTGTTGTAAAAGGTTGGCCACCAGAAATGGCGTCTAGGACCTTCTAGGATCACAACCTAGGTGGACAACCTCGCGAACTAGCTACTGGAAGTCCACAGGTTGGCTTTTAAGATATTCACCAATTATGCAGCTAAATAGTGTGTTTCAGCCTTAGGGGTCATGAATACCCAGTCACACATCTTGCACAATTACACCACAATGCACTGCTGATTCCAGCTTGTCTTTTCATGAAGGTCTTTCCTAGAGTCCTGCGCAACATTTGATACCAAGTTTGAGCGTATTGCATCTTTGGTTACTGTGTCACACGTCGTCACAAAGTGATACATCACATACGGACGTGAATTTCGTATACAGCACATATGTATAAAAGGCAACTAAATTCTTTAAAATGAAAAATAGGCTATATTTCGATCTTTTTAAATGTAATTCGCATTTTAGATAACTATTAAGAGCATTATATATAATGAAACGAAGTATGTAAATTAATAAACAATACAAAACATAAGCAATAAAACAATGAAATACATAAGAATATGAGTTGTTAATGCTATAATTTGTTTAGATGTGGTTAAATTACTATATCAAATGATACAAAATATATCCACAAAATCACATATTAAGCTTATCCTTTTAATGAGATACACGGGAGGAGGGAAGGGGGTGTTCAAAAGACCAGCCTTTCATCATTGGACTCCAAAAATAATTATAATCAAGGTCTACCCACCCAGTTTGGACGAAGTGTGTCTGTAGGCTTACATGACACGTTTGAGGGCGAGTCTCATTCTAGGTCTAAAGGAGATACATCTTGAAGCTTGCAAATGAGCTATATTAGACATGAACATAGTTGGCTCATGTTAAAGATTGGCCCCCATAAATGACTCATAGGACCTTCTAGAAATACAACCTAGTTGGACAAATTCACGGACTAGCTCCTGGAAGTCCACATGAAGCGAAACTTAAAATGAAAGCATCTACAAAAACCTACTAAATGCAGCCATCTCTACAGACAGAGTTCAAGTGTATGCTCCCTCTATGCTGCATCTCCATTCATCCAGCCCACACCATAAATCTAGTCTGAATCGTGTCATCAGGGATCAAGAGGTTGTAGTCAAGGTCAATGATAACCGAACTGTCAAAGAACAGTGGTTGTTGATGCAATGTGCAGCATATTTCACTGGCCATCTCATAAAGGTGAAGCATTTGAAGCAGTCACTGAATGGCACGCAAATCTGTTGCTGGAATAATTTCCTTTCGGTACTGATATCATACACTTTTGTAGTTACAGATACAGTTAGGCCAGCCTGAAGTCTGATGAACAGGAACAGAGGTGTGCCCTATCCAAATGAGCCAAAGTCTATGAAGTCAGTGGGAAATGCGCATGCTCCTGATCCACAGGAGTTTTTCACGATATCAAGCTAACAAAACAAACCTTTTGAGCTTCCCCTGTGAAAGGTGATTATGGACAGCTTGAACCTTAGCTTGGTCAAAGCCATCTGTACATTGGTGGTGGATTCAAAGAATAAATAAAATAGTGTTGTTCTCACAGTGGGGTCTGCTATGGAGGTTCCTGCCCTTGAATCTACACAACAGGCATGACGAGGCTGTTACAAGGGTCTTACTTCACACATTATACAACAGAGTAGTTAACAGAGTCGACAGAGTAGTTATTCATACCAATGACACTGACATCACAAGCACGTGCATATTTCCTGGTTCAAGACGTCTCACTGATCTCTCAGAGATGTTGGTGAGGACAGCCCAGAATCAGAACATACCGACATTGCTGGTAAAAAAAACCTGCCGATGCATTAACATATGACATTATCACTCGGACACGAGAACCCACCATGGATGTGTACAGCACAAAAGCAGGCCAGTTTAAGGATTCCGATCTGGGAAAACTGAGAGCTTAACAGTTCTTGAACAACGAGTCAACTCTCCTGAAGCTACTGCCTCCTAAAGAGGACGCTTTTCTCCATTGTCTCAAACGAGCTTCTCATGCCATCATTGATAAGAATGCGCATATTCCCAAGCCAAACATTCTATCATGTACAGAGTTTGGATAGTCCATGAATGATGGAAAAGCAGTTCTAGTTTAAACTGACAGCAAGCCTGGACAAGACAATATCATATGGATGTGTCAAAGGGTGTCAGAATAACTGTTCCTACATGAAGAAGGCGGTTCCATGCTTTGGAAATGCTTTAAATGTGTCACTTTTGTGAAAGGACCAGTGCCATACAGCACATATTGCAGCAAGGACCACTGCTGATCTTTCTGTTATCCTAAGGCAAATCAGAAAGGCTTGGTACGAACAGTCACGTCACGTTCACGTTCACATCACGTAAACGGTTCTGTACCTTTTGTGAAACAGGTCACCCAAATGTACGAAGTGTAGGGTAAAGTGACCCAACAATTTGTCGTTTTCCATGCCGGTAAAACTCGAAGTGTTGCGTTAACCAAATCGTGACGTGAGCGTTTAATCAAGATTTTTTAAATTGCAAACGCTTGTTACTAAGACTAGACATACACGCACAAAGAGATTTTAAAATGTCGACGAAAATGCCGATACCCCCTTATCAAATCTTTTCAATCATTATGTTTATAATATGTACGTGCATAATTCAGAGTAATCTGAGACGATAATATGCAGTTCTGTCATTTAGGTAATGTACAACCATACCACTTGCATTATTTGTCTTGTTATTGGAGTATTTCTAAAGACGTGTCGTGCGTGGATTTTGGCAAATGTTGATTTCCAGCTGAATTGCTACACGCAGCGGACAATTCAGTTCGCATACGCCTGAAGTTCCCGTGCTCGACGTCTGCGCGTACTGGCCCTTAACGGCGTTGTATGCATGCCTGTGAAAGTGAGTGAGTGAGTGAGTGAGTGAGTGAGTGACTGGCAGCAGTGATCAATGAGTTTAAAAGTAATAAAACAATGATTTGATTAATAGTGTTTATTTATGGTTATTGAATCGAGTCAATCTATAAGTCAGTCATTTAATCTAATAAACAATCAATTAATCAGTCAATCATTATAATGAAACAATCACACCAACCAATCAATATTAAATAAATCAATTAATGTATTTGACATTCGAACTAGCTACTTGTAGGCAGTGGCGTACCCAGGATTTTTTCAAGGGGTGGGTGTAGGGGGGGGGGGAATATTTCGTCAGACAAATTGAAGTAAGCGGGGGGAGTGTGGGTAGGGGGTGTCCGTAGAAAATGACCGCAGCCGAGGACGAGACCAGGACCGGTCACAAATTTCGAGGCCGAGACCAAGACATTTCTTGAATTATGTAAGGGGGTGGGGATGGGGGTAGGGGGTGTCCAGCCCCCAGGCCTGTGTACGCCTATAATTGTATATTACAGTATAGGTAGGACGGGTTCGTTCACGATTAAATTTACCGAGAATTAGTCTCTTCTCAACGACAATTTACATTAATTTGTTTTACGCAAGCGCCAATTTACGTGAGCTTTCATGAATTGCATATAGTATATCTACAAAATGTTGGGTCACGTAACCCAACACTTCGTAGATTTGGGTGACCTGTTTCACAAAAGGTACAGAACCTGAACGTGACACTTCGTAGATTTGGGTGACCTGTTTCACAAAAGGTACAAAACCTTCACGTGACCTGAACGTGAACGTGACGTGACTGTTCGTACCAAGCCAATCAGAAACGTTTAGATTTGGAACTTTGGTTTCCTCTTGTAAGAACTTCACTAGGCTAGCCTTCCTACCACTTCTCATACTGCCGCTTTCCTTGAACAGAATAGGAGGAATATATCACTGAATTCTTGCTTTTCATATGAAGTCATACATGTCAAGCTGTCTAACACTAGCAAAAATCAGTGTCATGCGCAGAACTTCATTGCTCTTACCTGGATGCCTGGTACGGCTGTTTTTTCCTCTTTTCTTCTTGAGATTCTTGTCAAGGTGTAGAAGGCGTTGAGTGTCACGAGTCTTGTCCTTTTCTGCTCACTGGAAAAAGACCCTGTTAGTGCCTTCAAACACCCCCTTTTCACGTTGGTGAGGTTTTATTTGACCAGAACACTGCACATTTTATATGTCCTGAAGGAATGCGCTGTTGCTGTGTACGGTTTGGCTTCCGCTACTGCCATGACCTCGACTAAGGCTCTTTTTCCCTGATGACACGACATAGATCATGATGTGCGCTGGATAAACTGATGAATGAAGGTGCAGCATATATTTCAACTCGGCAGAGATAAGTGGTTCGGTGTAGTGAGTGGTTTGGTGTAGACGTTTTTTTCTCTTCAGTTTACGCTTGATGTGGACTTCCAGCAGATAGTCCGCAAGGTTTTGCACCCAAGTTGTGTTCCTAGAAGGTCCTATAAGCCCCTTCTGGGTCCAATCCTTAACAACAGTACCCCCTTCCAAGCTTCATAATGTACCTCCTTTAAGAACTAGTAAGAAACTCTGCTTTGAACTTGTCATATTAGCCTTCAGTTATCTTTTGTTTACAATTTTAAATAGACTCATACCACATTCCTGACTATTAATATCGTACAATACCCGTTCAGGACTGATTGATATTGATATAACATGTATTTTACATTGACCCAAGCCCGAGTATTCTCTGGTTAATTCCTGAATTGGTTAAGTGCCAACGAGACTATTTTGCCAAACCACGTCAAGGTGATAACCTTGCTAATAAAATAGAAAGATAACTGCTATTCTAATGTAATTAATACTCAGTAAATAGAACTCCGCGCAAATAATGGCTGTTGAAACATCACATAGAAGGACGCGATTTTATGATACTAATAATTGTTTAAATAAATGTTCACTCTTCTGTACACATATAATTATCATTATGTATGCTCCCGGGGAGGTACTGAAACTACGTTTGAAAAATATCTATGAAAATCTATGAGCGGTCGTTATGAGCAGGTGGTCGCTATAGACAGGTGGTCGCATTAGCAGGTTTGACTGTACCTCCCCCCGTATCTGATTCAAATGATGAAAAGTTATGATGGATTTGTATAATTTTATCGCAATCTAAACAAATTAATACATTGACAACTCATATTCTTAAATACATTCTTTTGTTTTGTATTGATTTATGAATTTACATAGTTGGTGTCATTGTATAATGCTCTTAATAGGTATTTCAGAGCGAATTAAGTTTTTAAAGATCAAAATGTAGCCTATTCTTAACTCTTAGGGAGTTATTTGCATTTCATACATAAGCGCTGTATTCAAAATTCCACGTCCATGTGTGACGCATCACGTTGTAACGACGTGTGATACAGTAACCAAATATGCAATATGCTCAAATTTGGTATCAAACGATGCGCAAGACTCTAGGGAAGACCTCCATGAAATAACGGTTACAGTCCGTTATTCCGAAGGTTCGTTATTCCGAAGGTTCAGTTATTCCGAAGGTTCGTTATTCCGAAGGTTCGTTATTCCGAAGGTTCGTTATTCCGAAGGTTCGTTATTCCGAAGGTTCGTTATTTCGAAGGTTCCTTATTCCGAAGGTTCGTTATTCCGAAATTTCGTTGATCCGAAAATAAAATCGGGTTCGTTATTCCGAAGGTTCGTTATTCCGAAGGTTCGTTATTCCGAAGGTTCGTTGATCTGAATATAAAATCGGGTTCGTTATTCCGAAAATTAAATCGGGCTTGTTATAATACTATAGTTTGTGTTTTGTTTATTTAATTTACAGCCTGCATTAAGCATACCCCTCCCCCTTTCCCTCCCTTGGCCAGACCAATCAAACATTTAAGTTTATTGTATCTCTTTATATGAAATTATATAGCATTATAACAAACCCAAATTCATTTTCGGATTAACGAACCCGATTTCATATTAGGAATAGCGAACCCTCGGAATGACGGACCTTCGGAATAACGAACCTTCGGAATAACGAACCCGATTTAATTTTAGGAATAGCGAACCTTCGGAATAGCGAACCTTCGGAATAACGAACCTTCGGAATAACGAACCTTCGGAATAACGTACCTTCGGAATAATGCAACAAATGTTCGGATTAACGAACCCTATTTCATTTTCGGATTAACGAACACTCAGGTATAGGAAATTTGCGTGTTCGGAATAACGAACTTCGGAATAACGAACCGCATCCGAAATAACAAGCTGGAATCAGCAGTGCATTGTGGTGTAAATGTGCAAGATGTGTGACTGGGTCTTCATGACCCCTAAGGCTGAAACACAATATTTAGTGCATTAGGTGTGGTTTTCTTGAAACTCATCCTGTGGACTTCCAGTAGCTAGTTTACAAGGTTGTCCACCTAGGTTGTGATCCTAGAATGTCCTAGAAGTCATTTCTGGTGGCCAACCTTTTACAACAGGCAAAAGCTGAACTCCTAAAAAGATGGTGGTTTGCCCCCTGGGTATATGTTTAACTCAATTATCCCTACATGGATACCTTTCCAATTTATATTTTTAATCTCTACTAAATTAAATAGATTCCCACACTCAAATTAGTTTTACTTTCTCACAAAGACAAAATAAATGCTCGTAAGTTTCTTCATATTTACCACAAAAAGAACATAAATTACTATTAACCATTTTAAATGTATATAAATGTAATTTAGTATATATAATATTATAACGCATTTTAAATTGAAATTCTAGAAGCTTACTATTCAAAGTGCATTTTCTAAGTCTTACGAATATTGCTTGTATATCTTTCCCATTAATATTATAAATCTGCTCTAAATTTCGTTCTGCATATATATGATTTTCTACTCTCTTATTTAATTAAAATGCATATACTTTTTGAAGTAATTTGATCTAACAAATATATCCTTTCAAAAATTAAAAAGTCCATATCTAATTCCCTATCTATATTTGAGTGAGTATTTTTATTTAAAAATTGTTTCCATGAAGGGGGAATGCCAAGAAAATTACGCTGTATTTTTGTGATTTCTAAAGTATTTAAACCTTTCTTTGAAATTCCTCATTTGCTTTTATATTGCCTTCCCCATCAATAATATGATGCAACTTATAAACATTTTTTTTTTTAAAGGAACATGACCATCAATATAAACAAATCTATTATTATAAATAATCTCATTCCTTTTAGATGTATCTTTTTTTAACAAAAACGTTTTCGTGGCCATCCAAACGTCCAACATATCTCTATAAAATGCCGGTAATACTAATTCAGATATACCTATGGTTGCATTATTATAAATATCAAACTTCCTCCAGCATCTTTAGTTAAATAATTAAAATACTGTTTCCATCCCATTTTTGCATCCCCCGTTAAGAGTCGCTTTACCTACATAATCCTTTGCACTAAAATAAATAAATGAAAGTCTGTTAGTCTAAGTCCACCTTTACAATAATCCAAGAACATAACATTTCGTTTAATTTTATCCTTTCCATTCCACAAAAAGTAAAAAACCAATTTATCCAAATCTTGAAATATCCAATTCGGTACTGGTGTCAGCGCCGATACATAAATCAATTTTGACAAAATAAACGTTTTTATCAATTGGATTTTCCCCATTAAAGTTAAATCTCTTTGTTTCCACCAAGACAACAACTTTTTTATTCTACTCAAAATTTCCTTATAATTTGTCCTTTCCTGAACTTCAACATCCAAAGAAAAGTATATACCCAAAATCTTGACTATTTGTACTATTTTACCAAATGGAAGAGCAATATTTTCATTTTGAGAAGGGCCTAACAATATATAAAAGTTTTTCTTTATTAATTTTGAATCCAGAATTTCTAGCAAAACTTTCAAACAGTTTTTCTACCCTTTTAAGTGAGTTTGAATAAAGAGAGTCATATCGTCTGCATAAATAATTTGTTTTACTTGTACATTATTAAAAGTAAATCCTTGAATTTCAGGGTCTTTATATATTGAACGAGCTAAAATTTCAATACAAACATGACAAAGTATAAACAAATACGGGGACAGGGGGTCCCCCTGTCTAACACCTCTCTTAATATCAAAGTATCCAGTAGATGCGCCCCCATTAAAAACACAACTTTGAGCATTATTATATATAGTCTCCATCCATCTACAAAATGACGGTCCAAAATCTATGACGGCTAAATCTGTGACATCACATATTTAGCAAAGAGCCGACTAAGAGGGCAGCAAACAAGAATTTGATAAAAACTTTGAAAAATCATAATTCTTGATCGGATTATCCACATCTGCTCAAACTTTCGCTATTAGGTAACTAAACTTGTTTCCTTTTCACCCAATCTGCTTAAAAGCTCGTAGAAACTTCCCCTTTAAGTAATTTGTTTTCTAAATTGAGAACTGCATACAATCTTGTATATACATCGGGGCCTGGTCTATGCGATGCCAAACTTGGTGCAACTTAAAAACAAGTATTTAATAATTATGATTTTGTATATTAGCATAATTGTGATCATGGTTTCTTATGAATAAGCTAACAAGGCTTTACCATGTAGACCACAAGCACAAAATATTCCAAGACCTTTTCAGCCATGTTACCATGGTTACTAAGTGGTGGAAATTATTGGATTTGTATATTGACGTTATGAATATGGTTACACTGCAAAACGAGGGTGTTAAATTAACACAACTGGTATCTATATTGGTCTACGTACAGCCTGGTGTATATAAACCGATATATAATACGCACAAAAAGTTCCGCAATCGAGGTTTGCGCATTAATAACTTTTCTATTACGCTATTACCATTCATAAATTTGGTATCATTGGAAAGCGTAAATTCTCCCATTTACATTGATATAACATTTGCTATGAATATTTTATCATGGAATGTGCATTGCATCCAAATGTAGGGCAAAGTCAAAAGTGAAATGTTGCAAAATGCACTAATTTTGTCAACAAAGGGCCTTCCTTTTGTTTGAAGATTAAAACGTGGCTTGAATGCCTATTACGTTATTACCATTCATAAATTTGGTATCATTGGAAAGCGTAAATTCTCCCATTTACATTGATATAACATTTGCTATGAATATTTTATCATGGAATGTGCATTGCATCCAAATGTAGGGCAAAGTCAAAAGTGAAATGTTGCAAAATGCACTAATTTTGTCAACAAAGGGCCTTCCTTTTGTTTGAAGATTAAAACGTGGCTTGAATGCCTATTACGTTATTACCATTCATAAATTTGGTATCATTGTAAAGCATGAATCCTCTTCTTTACATTGATATAACATTTGCTATGGATATTTTATCATGGAATGTGCATTACATCCGAATGTAGGGCAAAGTAAAAAATGAAATGTTGCAAAATGCACTGATTTTGTCAACAGTGTGCCTTTCTTTTGCTCGAAGATTAAAACGTGGCTTGAATTCATGACCACCTCACCCCCATTCAAGCCAAGGAAGGCACACTGTTGACAAAATCAGTGCATTTTGCAACATTTCACTTTTGACTTTGCCCTACATTTGGATGCAATGCACATTCCATGATAAAATATTCATAGCAAATGTTATATCAATGTAAAGGGGAGAATTTACCCTTTCCGATGATACCAAATGTATGAATGGTAATAGCGTAATAGAAAAGTTATTCATGCGCAAACCTCGATTGCGGAACTTTTTGTGCGAAGTATAGATACCATTGGTATTAATTTAATACTAACTAATACAACCCTCGTTTTTGCAGTGTAGATAATAAGCTAACAAGTCTACTTATCATGTAGAACGAGTGAAAATACGGTAAAAACCTTTTCAGCGATGCAATTTAAAAACATGTATACTTTTAATAACATATAGGATTTGTAGATTGATATTGTTATTTATGAATAAGTTATAACAAGGCCTCACTAACCATGCGGAGCAAGCACCCATAGGTATCGCAATACCCTCAGATCAGCGATGCAGTCTATTGATATTATGAATATACATATATGATTATTGTTAGTTATATAAGCTAACAAGGCAACTAATCATGTAGAACGGGCACGAATTGTGAACATTTAAAATATAAATTACTTGGATTTATATATTGGCATTATAATTAAATCACAGCGGTTTTATCATTGAGATCAAAGCTGATTTGTGATATTTGTTAGGCTTACGTGACCACTTTCAATATGCCATATATGTACGCAAACCATTATTATCGCTATCATAAACGTCATCATCATCATCATCATCATCATCATCATCTTCATCAGCAGCAGCAGCAGCAGCAGGGGGCAAGATTTAGGTATGCATACCATTTCGTAGATCGATGCTGCCAGCCTGTACAGTCATGATGAAACAAATTAAGATAAAATTATGTCTAATTTTGGCACCATTAAAAACAAATATAAAAGAGAACTTTATTGGTTTCCACATCGGTTTTAAACTTAAAACATGATTAACAGGCCCGTAGTCAGGATTGTTCAAGGGGGTGCGTAATTTACAAAAACGGGACCGAGACCGAGACCACTGGTTGAGAGTCGTGTAAG
>JBAMJV010010465.1:0-107745 GCA_037951105.1 Echinarachnius parma | reverse complement strand
GAGCGAAAAATGCAAAAGTGATATTCAGAACTCACTGCACTCAGCTTTCATGGAATTGAAGTGTATTCAAGAACTACTGCGCTGACTTTGTACACGATAAGAAAAACTCCGGGGCAGTTTTTCTTATCTGAATACTTCGATCGTACATATCTTTTGTAAACGAAAGGGAAATTTGAAAAACCGAAACCTGTCCCATGATTTTAGTGTTAATACGAATACAACAAGGTATGAGGGGAACCGCTAGAATGAAAAATTTTATTTTGAGGATTTGGACACAAGTGTTACTAAGGTCCTTTAAGCGAAAAGTTGAGTTTTGGTATAGAGGGGCGCTACACAAAATAATTTTCTTTGTGAGGATAATGACACAATATCCATAGAACATATCATTTGTAATAATTGTGGCCCATGCTTCCTATTTTCAGAAATTTACAAAAAAGGTTTTTAAATAGTGGTTAATTATCTCTCTATCTAATCGACTTTTCAACAAAACATCAGCATGCACAATACTTAATTTAGAATGGTTGAAAACTGATGGAGGGTTTAGAGAGCGCGCCCTTTTGAGTTCAAATGGCTCTTTTTTAATGATAACAGGCTTTTTACTTAGTCATTTGCAATTTGTCATACCTTTCGAGCATGGTGGAGATATAATTATTAGTTTGAAATGTAATGGTGCAGGTTTTAGTTACCAAAATTAAAGTGATGCATGTAAAGTGTCAGATATTGCACAAAAATGACATTTGAGACTTCAATCCTATATCAATATCATTGTAAAATACAATTGAAAGATTTGTGAAAAGTTTTGAAAGAAAATGAAACACTGTTTACCTAGTGAAAAAAACGAATATTGAGTTCATATTTTATCACCGAATACTGATGGTCTGCCATACTTTTGTAGCAGTAATGAATGATCCGTTTGAGATATTCGCACCCGTGTATTTTTACACACGTAGTAACATAATTCCTGGAATTTGAGAACTGGCTCGGCTCAAAGTTCAATCTCCGCAATGTTCTCACGGGTGCTGCATGCGGACGTTCTCAGCTAAGACATTGTATTTTTTTTTCAATTGCGTTAATTAACGTCATTGAAATAAAAGATTTAAATGATAATTATCTTCATACTAAAGGGACATTTGAAAAAAATCAAACCCCTATTTTATTCTTCTCTTACCATAAGCTAAACAACACGGTAGAAGAGAAACGAGGAAGCTCTCCAAGTAATTTTCGTGGATTTGGACACTTTACATGTATGACTTTAATGTTGACCAAAACTGTACTCTCTTTAACCGAAACTCAACTTCCCCACTTAAAGGGATAGTTGAGTTTTTGGTATAGAGGGCGCTACACAAAATAATTGTTAGTGAGATAATGAAAAACTGAGTGTCATGTTTGAAAGAGCATGCATATTTTAATGACAGAATAAACATTATTTGATCAAAATTGGGTTCATGAATGGCTAAAAATATCCATAAACATAACCACTTGTAATAAATGTGGGCCCCACAAGTATTCGACTATTTTGAATCAGCCGTTAAACAAATTTGAAAAATGCTTCCTCTTTTCAATTATTAAAAAAAAAAAATAGTTGTTGATTATCTCTTTATCTAATTACTGTATCAACAAAACATCACTTAGGTAGGCTTGTTAAGAGTTCCGCCACTGCAATTTGGGGTACAATTATTTTAGTAACTTCAACATATTCCTTGGATAAAAAGAAGAAAATTCATCCAAAGAGACAAATGCAAATTAGGCCATAATTTCCATAATTTATGCAAATTTATTCATGAAAATGGGATATTCCATGAAAATGGTGTTTTTATTGCACATATTTTTAAGGGGAACATATTCCTTGGATCAAAATAAGAAAATTAATTCAAAGAGACACCCTGTTTTATATGCAAATTAGGTCTAATTTTCCATAATTTATGCAAATGTATTGATGGGAATGGGATATCCATGCCAATGGTGTTTTTATTGACATATTCGGGAGAAAATAATCCTTGGATCAAAAGAAGAAAATTTATCCAAAGAGACACTCTGTATCTATGCAAATTAGGCCTAATGTCCATAATGTATGCAAATTTATTCATGGGCCCAGAAATAACGGAACGGGGCAACTTCCCAAAATAAAGCCACGAAATGATGGGTCCATCGGATAGTGTGTCTTTTCAAATGAAAATTGATACCAAGAACATTAATTTTTGGTCGTGTAGTTTTTGGTTTTACAGCGCTGTGAGTGACACCATGTCAGGGTTCATTTTTCTTCAATTTTGACTCACCTATTGGCTAAAGAATGACCCAAAACGGCTCGTTATAGAATTACGGTGCTGTGGCTATTCAGTCGATTGCACATTAACAAAGGTGTCCGCATCATTGTTTACCGTAATTCTATGACGAGCCGTTCGGGTCATTCTTTAGCCAATAGGTCAGTCAAAATTGAAGAAAAATGAACCCCGACATGGTGTCACTCACAGCACTCTAATTCTATGACGAGCCGTTCGGGTCATTCTTTAGCCAATAGGTCAGTCAAAATTGAAGAAAAATGAACCCCGACATGGTGTCACTCACAGCACTCTAAAACAAAAACTACATTAAGTTAACTAAATTAATGTTCTTGGTATCAATTTTCATTTGAAAAGACACACTATCCGATGGACCCAGTCATTTCGTGGCTTTATTTTGGGAAGTGCCCCGTTCCGTTATTTCTGGGCCCATGAATAAATTTGCATAAATTATGGAAATTAGGCCTAATTTGCATAGATACAGAGTGTCTCTTTGGATAAATTTTCTTCTTTTGATCCAAGGATTATGTTCTCCCGAATATGTCAATAAAAACACCATTGGCATAGATATCCCATTCCCATCAATACATTTGCATAAATTATGGAAATTAGACCTAATTTGCATATAAACAGGGTGTCTCTTTGAATGAAATTTCTTCTTTTGATCCAAGGAATATGTTCTCCTTCAAATATGTCAATGAAAACACCATTTTCATGGAATATCCCATTTTCATGAATAAATTTGCATAAATTATGGAAATTAGGCCTAATTTGCATAGATACAGAGTGTCTCTTTGGATGAATTTTCTTCTTTTCATCCAAGGAATATGTTGAAGTTATTAAAAGAGTTGTACCCCAAATTGCAGTGAACACCCATATTTTGGGGTCTTAACAAGCCTACTAGGTAGAAATATTCAATTTATAACTCCTATCTCTACATGGTAACAGACATACGATATGAGAATATTTGTAAATTACAATTTCGGCGGCCTTTTTGTTTATGCAAATTAGGGGGTCAAAAACTAGAAATTCCACTTGGAAACAAGGCTTATCGTATTCAGCATACCTAAGTTATGTAAACAACAAGTAATTTCCCAGTTTATATTGCTGAATAACCGTATAGTTCAACTTTTCCAGACATCCCGCTTGACTAGCAAAATGTTTGTAGCACTGTATACATTTTGCATAGGATAACACATGTAATGTGTACATTGCACTATTATCGCGGCATTTACATTGTTACCGTAAAAAGTGTACATCATTTGAATGTATTGCTGAGGCTAAGCGTGGACCAATATTAATAAATAAATTATTGAAGGCCTTGTAAAATGGTCCTATACGACAGAAAAAACAGCTTTAGAATCGTAATAATACATTATATCCATACTTATTTGTTTCCAGCAGTTTCAATTATGCGAATTCATTTGAAGATGAAAGATATCTGTACAATGTACAAAAACATGATTTTTTCCATTAAAGGGATCTAGTAACTTTGTTGACATGTGCAAAAAGTGATGAATGGTTGATTCAATGTATATCATTGTTATCTCATATGTCCACAGGGTACTGTGTGAAAATTTCAAGTCAAATGGACATTGTATGGCCAAGTAATGAGCGAAAATGCAAAGTGATGTTCAATAACTCACTGCACTCACTTTGTACACCGAAGAAAAACTCGCCCGGAGTTTTTCTTATCTGAATACTTCGATCGTACATATCTTTGTAACGAAAGGGAAATTTGAAAAACCGAAACCAGTCCCATAATTTTATTGTTAATACGAATACAACAAAGTATGAGGGAACCGCTAGAATAAAAAAATTATTTTGAGGATTTGGACAATGTTACTAAGTCCCTTTTATGTTTGTAATTTGACCTGTGAACTTTGACCTTTACCTTTGACCTTGCCTAATGAAAGTCTCTAATCATTTTAGGGAATCTTTCCCACATCTGTAAACATCTTTTTTAGAAGAAAGTTCACTCATCATGGCCTTGAAATTATAATTTTTCGAAATATTGTCATTTTATATAAAATTTACGAAGTGGTTACCATGGCAACCATATATCTCCCAGGAAATCAATTTTAAATTCTGGAGACAAGCAAACCCCTGAGCTCTAGGGTATACTCTTTCAGAAAATACTTGTCTCCAACCCCTACAATTCAAAACTCCCTGATCCATTTTTTTTAGATCTGACCACCAGACTATGATGCATAGCTCACTTAAGTTTGATTTTCACATTTTTTTTGCGCCAATTTTATAATTTTTACAAATGCTGCACACAGTGCACATGCATATTTTGTGGATCAATACAAATTGTCTGCAAACAAATGTGAAAATCAACATTTTTCCAGCCATGCATCGATAAATTTAGCCATGCGTTGGTACTTTTACAGGCATGCGTCGGAACTGTTGCAGGCATGCGTCGGTACTTTTGCAGGCATGCGTCGGTAAATTTAGCCATTTAGCCATTACTGGTAAAAAGTCTGATTTTCACATTTGTTTGCGCCCATTTTATAAAACAAATGCTGCACAGGCATATTTCGTGGATCGGTAAAAATTGTATGCACTCTCTTAACTTTGGAAATGGTCTAACACCCACTCCCTGCGCTCTTGGGTTTAAACCATTCCAAAGTTAAACTCGTGCATCCAATTCTTACCGATCCACTCATGCCTGTGCATCATTTGTATAATGGCATTTTGTACTAGGATATATCGGCTCATTTACTTATTTTTGTAATATGTCATAATGCTGTGAGTGAGAAAAATTAGAAAAAATACTTTTGTCAAAAAGAGGAAAGAAACCCAACAAACTATTGATTCTTTAATTTTTGATTTGTCAAAAAACAATGGCGGGACATATTCTCCATTAAAAATCCGAATTTGTCATATCAAATTTGTTTGCATAAACTCCTTTTTCATACAGATAAAAATATGTCATTCATTCAGAAAAAGGCTAAAAAGAAAAAAACAGCCATGGATTCCTCAGGGGTTGATGCAATCAATACTCACTCGTAATCGTTTATATAAGATATCATTGCGTAAACCAACTATTCAGAATAAAGATAAATATAAGCATTATAGAAACAGATTAACGACTTAAATTCGTGTATCTTGTAAACAGTATTATTCAAATAAAATATGAATTAATCAAGGGAATGTATAGGTAGTATGGCAAACTATTAATGACCTTTTAAAAAGTAAAAATAAAGTATGCTCTGACCTAAAAGTTGAAAAATGGTAATGATATTGTTGGTTCACATTCAAGTGCTACTGCCTTCAATAATTTATTTATTAATATTGGTCCACGCTTAGCCTCAGCAATACATTCAAATGTATACACTTTAATGATTATCTTTCTGATGGTAATGACAATTCTTTATTTTTGTTTTACTCCAACCAATAAACATGAAATATTAGATATAGCTCGATCTTTTAAGATCCCTGTGGGTATGATGGATTAAGTGTGCATTTATTCAAGAAGATTATTCATTGTTAAACTTCTCCCCTCGTTCATATGGCTACAGCTTGTTATTCCAAAGGTTCGTTACTTCGAAGTTTCGGTTATTCCGAAGGTTCGTTATTCCGAAGGTTCGTTATTTCGAAGGTTCGTTTCTCCGTCAATGAAATCGGGTTCGATATTCCGAAGGTTCGTTAATCCGAACATGAAATGGGATTAATTAATCGGAAAATGAAATGAGGTTCGTTACTCCGAAAATGAAATGAGGTTTGTTTATCCGAAAATGAAATAATAAGATTAATATGATTTTCATTTTGCAAAAAAGGGCTCTCTGGATTTATACTCATTCTAATTATTTAGCTCACACAAATCCGTTATTTTATAGATTAAACTCATTAAAATTATGCGATTTTCACTTATATATATCAAACAATAATTGTTATGTTTAAAAACACCCAAATCTCACTCACTCTTTTGTATGACGTCTTTATTTCTAATATACATGTTCACCCAACTCGTCGTTGTAATGAATTTCACTTACACAATCCTATAACATTGTTAGCGCATACGTTTTTCAGACATCATGATCCAGATCAAGTTCCAATCCAATGTATTTTTATTCAACTATTTGTAGCCAAAAGGCTAAATTACAAGTG
Organism: Echinarachnius parma; assembly: GCA_037951105.1. Classification (NCBI taxonomy): domain Eukaryota; kingdom Metazoa; phylum Echinodermata; class Echinoidea; order Clypeasteroida; family Echinarachniidae; genus Echinarachnius; species Echinarachnius parma. The sequence goes on along the minus strand of JBAMJV010010465.1, from coordinate 101,353 downwards.
AATATACAAGGTAAAATATTAAAAATGACATACAAATTAAAAGGAAATATACCACCTATTATACCAGTACAAATCATAAATAATAATGCAAGTGATTGTTATGTAATAGTTGCAAAATTCAGAATATTGCCTACTTGGGTGTAAATCAACTATCAAATACCTAGTATAAACATTAAAAGCTTTACATAACTTAAGTTATGTTGAATGATTAAACAAAACATTTAATACATTGGTATTCTTCAAATTAACTAATTAAAAGAGCATTTAAAGCATAAGGTTTCTATCAAAATTACAAGCAATAATACAGTGTAGGCAACGCTCGAAATTAGCACAGGCCCGATGGCCCGGGGCCACCAAAAATCTCTGTCGGGCCACCAAAAAATCATAATTGCTCTATTTTAGTGGCCCGATTGGGCCAGTAAGATTTCCAAATGTAAATCTGAAAATTTGACATTTCAAACATCGCCAAAACCAGGCATAAAAAAACAAAGGAAATCAGTGGAAAAAATCAACAAAATAGCGAGCGCAAATCTGCTAACGGCGATAATCTGGAGAAATGTGCGTGATTAGACAGAAAAATTCATCTCGTTCTGGAGGTGCCTATGAAAATTATGACGTCTTGGGGAGACAAACAACAAAGAGAAAGACTGATTTACCAGTCTACTACTAGTGCATACAAGTAGAACTAGAAGTGTACACACATGCTGGTACCTTGTACTGGCCCGGCCCCATGTATTATAAATGGGGACGGTATGTACATCAGCTTAATACAGCAATTCGCATAGCCCGTCAACTCTGCAACTATGCTTTGACTTGTCTTCAACTCAGTCCAATTTGCGCAAATTCGTTTGGGCAAGAAAGCCAGAAAGGCCTTATTATCTTTCAAAGCATCACATAATTTGAAAGAACTTCAAATATAGGACTCATAATAAGGTAGTACAGATTTTGTTTTATCTAGTTTTGTACTTTTGTAGATGTTTCATGCCAATTTTGTGAGAGTTCCAGTTCAGTCCCATGCATGTTGTTTTGTGTATAATTTCAACTTTCAACTTGTAAGTTGACAAAATCGCACAGAGAAAGGGCTGAAATTGTAACATTTCATCACTCCAAAATTACCTTTTACTGATTCAATGTTGGGTTTATATATTCCTTTACGGATTTTTGATCAGGGTGGTGATTTTAGATGTTATTTTCATTAATTAATTCTTAAGAAAAGCTAAGATTACCGGTCACTGTTTTCTTTTGTTTTTCCTTGTTTTTTCGGGCCACCAAATTTCTGTTTCGGGCCACCAATATTGGATAAATACCAATTCTACTTGCCCGATCGGGCCACCAGCTAAAAAAGTTAATTTCGAGCGTTGGGTAAAACAAAAAAACGAAACCGGGCTTTGATAGCTGTTAAATCCACAAAGACCACAACAACCTGTAGAACCCCCCAAAACCTGTACCTCTTGCCAAATGGCTGATCATACAAGGAGGAGACCATCCCCGGTAGCACCTTGCTTTAATAAGCAAAACGTGAGGAGATGACCGACTTGTGAGACCGACTTGTCGTCCTGGTCAACATTCTCGTGGTGGGGGTTGTTAACCTGTTGTCTAGCACAACAGGGCGAATACACCAGGGTGGCTAGGAGACGAGTGTCTCATCTGCCTAGCTTATGTTTTTAGCGAAACTGTTTCATGATGAAGAAAAGCCATAACTGCACCAAGGTTAAAGCCCCTGCCTTAACTAACCCGCCATATCTGCCTGTGGTCCAGCGTCAAGCTAGGACAAATGAAGCAACATCTTTAAAGCCAACCGCAGGCAAAACTGCAAATGGAAGGGATGCTGCTGATGAGCCACAGAGAAGAGAGGCCCTATTAACAACGAAACAACAAATTGGCATATGAACATGAAACGTCCGAACCTTGCATCAACCTGGAAGCCTAGACACCTTATTACACCAACTAAAAGGCTTCAAGTGGGAAATCATCTTACTTACTTACTGCCCATTATGCCTCCTGGCACATAGGGCAGCAACAAAAGTCTTCCACTCCTTCCGATCCTGGGCCAGTCTCTGGATGGTTCCCCATGTGTGGTTCAGGTCTTTAATCTCCCCTTCCACAGTTCTTCGCCAAGTGTTTTTAGGACGTCCCGTTCTTTCTTTTGCCTTCTGGTGTCCAGTGGAGGGCTGTTCGTGTGATGTCATCTATGTTCTTTCTCATCACATGTCCGATCCATCTCCACCTTCTTCTCATGACGATGTTCTCCATGCTGTCTTGATGGCATTGGGCGTACAGTGCTTCGTTTGAAATGGTGTTTGGCCAGAAAATGCGACATATTCTTCTCAGACTCTTTGTGTGGAAGACCGACAGCTTATTGAGGTCGTTTTTCGTCATTCTCCAACATTCAGAGCCGTACAGAAGAGTGGAAAGGACACAGCTCTGGTACAATTTTAGCTTGGTCTTGGTGCTGTACTGCTGTGATCTCCATACATTATTGAGCATTCTGAATGCATTTCTGGCTTTGTTAAAACGGTTCTTAATGTCTTTGCCTGCGCCTCCATCGTGCCTGACATTGCCTTCCCAAGTAAGTAAATTCCTCAATTATAGGTAGATCTTCCCGTTTGCTAGTATTGGGTAAAGGGTCCGGGATGTTCAGGGTCATCACCTCTGTTTTCTTCTGGCTGATCTTCAATCCAATTTGCTGGGCAAAGTCACCTGAGTCTGGATGTTTTTTCTTGCATATGCTGGGTGGGTGTGTGAAAAATCATCGGACTCTTAGAAACCCACTGGACAGATATGGGTGAATTTGTGTATGGCGGGTTACAAGATCATTTGTTCAGGCAAGGAAAGTATACACAGGGAAGGAGTTGCACTAATATTAAGCAGAACAGCCCAGAATGCACTGCCTGGATATAATCCAATCTCGTCCTAGACTGATTACTGCACTATTTCAAGTACAATCGGGAACTCTGACAGTCATCCAAAGTCTACGCTCTAAATATGGCACAAAGTGAAGAGGTCACCGATGAGGTTTTACAATTTGTTGCAGACCACAATTGACAAAACCCCAAGTAAAGACATTTGTATGATAATGGGAGATCTTAATAGAAAAGTGGGAAGAGACTTCAACAACGGAGCCAGGTAATTGGAAAACATGGACTGTGGGGAGCCAATTGCCAGGGGAGAAAAAACTCCTCAATTTTTGTACAGCGAATGACCTTATTTTCACAAACACAATATTTAAACAGAGGAAGAGGGAGCAGGCAGTGTGATCTGGGAATCACCTGACCAAAAAACGTACAACAAGATTGACTTTCGTCATGATAAGTGGCAGATGGAAAAGCTCAGTAAGCAACTCCAGAAGTTTTTCCTAGCGCTGATGTAGGTTCAGATCACCAGCTGGTAATCGCCAATCTACGGTTGAAATTCAAATCGAAACCAAAGAGTAGACTTCCCCACGAAATATTATGTATTCAAACTCAAAGATCACAAAACAAGAGTAGCATATGAGATTGAAATAGGTGGAAGGATTTGCACCTATACTAAATGAACATGACACAGATGTAGAAGCATTATGGGAAGAAGTGAAAACAGCTGTCAATGAGTCTTCCAAGAAAATACTTGTACATCAACAATTCAAACAACAAGATCCCTGGATTAGCGAAGAGGTTCTACAACTTAGCAATGAACGGAAGAAACCAACAACACAGGACAAGAATAAATGACCCAAGCATGAAGCCGAGATACAACTCCTCAATAGAAAGATTAGAAGAAAAACCAAGGAATGTAAAAGATAAATGGCTGAAAGATATTTGCAAGAAGGTAGAAAACTCTCACCAATCTGCCAAGACAAAAGCTGTTCACACAACAATTAAGCAAATCTCAAAGAAACCCAGTATCAGAATGCAGACAATTAAAAGCAAGGAGGGACATGTTGTGACGGCTTACGCGTCGCGTTGACTGGAAAGCGACCATTCGTCCAAAGCCCCCCCCCCCCCCCGGTTTTGCCGAAAGGGTGCGTTGGGGGCGTCGCGTCGCGTCGCGTTGACTGGAACGCGACAATTCGTCCAAAGCCCCCCCCCCCCCCGGTTTTGCCGAAAGGGTGCGTTGGAAGCACTGATTTCCCATTGACAAAACAAATCATGCGATTAGGCATATCTTAGCCAATTCTTAACATATTTAATTGATTTTGGGTATTTGGACATTATTTTGTATGCTCTTTCGGTAAATGAAGTTCAAATTTGAAGAAAAAAAAATGACGTCATATTTTGTGTACTCAATTTGCTCAAGAGTAACCATCAAATCCTTGGAATAGTTCACCTTCGGATTGAATTAATTTTTGTGTAATCGAAACTTGAAATGACACAAACCTGAATGATGGTGGTCAGACCAGGGGCGTACCCAGGATTTGTTCAGGGTGGGGGGGGTGGGGGGGGGGGGGATGTCGTCCGACAAATTTATGTAAGCAGGGGGGGGGGGGGGGAGTGGCCGTATACATTTTTGAAGCCGGAGACCAAGTACATTTACAATTTTCGAGGGCTTAAATGTGGTCTCCAGACCAGCTACAAAAGGGGTTCAAACCCCCTAAACAGTTATTATTTGGTCAAAAAGGGGAGGGGGTGTTGAACCCCTCCCCCAAAAAAATCCCCTCCCCTGGGTACGCATATGGATCAGACTCAAATTAATTAACTCCAAAGGTAAACTATTCCAAGTCTTAGATGTAGAATCTTTAGTAAATGTGTATTTTGATAAAAATTAGGCCCTTCATAAGTTTTATATACTTTCAGGTACACAATCGAACACACATGACTCGCAACTGAGCTTCATTATACAACACAAGGCGGTTGTACAAACATATTTCCTGGAATGCGCAAAACGCGGTAAACTAAACTGGGCTCCAAAAGAAACTTATCACTTCAGAGCGACACTCACTAAAATCCATAGCATCAAATTGATTCATATTTAGACACAGATAAGCTATCATTCTCCTTATGAAACATATCTGAAAATTTTAAAGTTTGCTTTTGCCAAAAAAAGAGAAAAATGCCATGGAATCACTACAGGTCACTTTTCAAAAAATCACAGAAACTGCTCGCAGCGAACCTCCACGAAAGGCGGTCTATTCAGAACTTTCAATAGCTATTCATTCAACTTCAAAGCGGGTTATGTAACCACTAGACTGGCTATTGTCTGTACCGAGGTCTGTGCCCGGAAAGCGAGCAGTTTCTGTGATTTTTGAAAAATGACCTCTTGCGATTTCACCTTATTTTATTCTTGGTTGACTAAAGCAAACATAATTATTTTTAGATGAGCTTGCTAAGGAGTATTATAGCTAATCTATGCCCAATTATGATTACTTTTTATGCTTTGGATTTTAATGTGTGACGCTCTGAAAAAGTGATAAGTTTCTTTTGGAGCCCAGTTTATATAGAGCGTGGGAATCGGACATCACAATATTTTACAAACGCAATAATAATGCTTCATAATTATATCTACTACAGTACATCCGAAGCACGCACGCCTTACGCATCGGTTCAATCAATCAATCATGCGCTATAAAATCCCATCTTCTGGAAAAGTCGGTCTCTCATGGGATAACACATGTTTCGTCGCGGTGGCGAAACGAAAACTCAGAGATTGAAATGGCGCAATTTACGGACGCGTCTTTGATGTACACACCCAATTTGCTATTTTTGAAAACAGACCTTGCTGTGGTTAATTGACCGTGACAAGTCATGCATGAATAATTCCATCTAGATTTCATGCCAATATTGAAGAGGGTCATTTTATCTTTAATTTGATATACAATATCATATATTTTATCGTAAATGAATATACAATATTTGGTCTTATACAAGTGTCCAGTTTCTTTTTTTGCGGAGTATATAAATACAAAATTAATTAATACAATCCAAATAAACAAATGCAAACAAATAATACAAATAACAAAAAAACATGTTCGCCCATGCTACCACTGAAGTAATATATCATAATTCCCATTGCCTCCTCATCAAATGTAAGGCCTTTCTGGTGCCCAGCCCCTCCTCCGACTCTGACAAAAAATTACAGCTACGCCACTAGTTTATTTTATTTTTATTTTTTTTTTAGCAGATGTTTTTCTGCATTTATTAAGAAAAAGAAAAATCAACATATTCAAATAACAATAGAAGTGTATAACATAATTGATTTACATAAAATGTGACATTTGATATCAAAATAAAATACATATATATATATATATAATTCAGAACTTAAATCAGTTGAATGTAATGCAAATAATCAAAATAAATGCAGGGGCAAACTATCATTAGCATTAATGCTTCAGTCGATAGCAGCCAGGAGGGGAGGGGGGTACATGGCGCTGTTATTGGAGTATATAATAAAAAAATAGAGTGTCACGCACTAGTGATTTTTCAGAAAGTATCTGAAAAAAAAGAAAGAAAAAAAATGGGAAGAAAGAAAGAAAAACAAGACAAAACAAAATGCAAGTGTGTGCATGTGGGTGAGTGCATGTGCAATAAGTGTTTGATTATTTTTTTGTATGAACTGGTTATCTTAAATTAGTCAATATAAAGAAACAATTACAATACTTGATTATACCTGATTATGTTTATGAATATTTGGATATTAAATATTTTTTCATCGAAGCTTTAAATGAATAAAGAGATGCAGAGTGTTTAATTTTGTCAGGTAAAGCATTCCAAATGTCTGGACCATGGTGTATTATTGATTTATAGGCCATAATAATTTTTGGGTTAGTTAAATGGAAGTCGGATGAGTGTCGTGTAGGATATGAGTGTATACTACTATTGTACACAAAAATATTTCGAAATGCTAATGGTATAGTATTTATCCAAAATTATATACATAAAAATTGCAGTTTGAAAAATGTGAATATCAGCAATTTGTAATGTTTTTAGTTCATAAAATATTGGATCAGTATGGGCTATATAATATGAATGTGTACAAATACGGAGTGCTTTCTTTTGAAGACGATAAATTAACATAATTTTCATCTTATTACTATTCCCCCATACAATGTTACAATAAGATATATGTGACAAAATGAGAGAATTATAAAGCATAAATAGTGACTTTTGTGAAAGACAATATTTTAATTTATATAGAATGCCTATGCCTCTCGAGACTAACATACAAATGTTATTAATATGACTATTCCAAGTTAAGTTTGAATCAAATCATTACACCTAAAAATGTAGTAACTTCTTTTTCAATTTGGCAGGCAATATCATCTATTAAAATATTAAAATAAGGTGCATATTTAGAGTGTATATTTTTTAAATTACATACAATTTGTTTTATTAATATTCTAGAGAGAGTTTATTGGTATTTGAACCAAGATGATAGTTGTATTTAATTCTAGATTGAGGTTTGTAATAAGAATGTTTAAGTCTGTGTGTGAATAAAATACGTTAGTATCATCTGCGAACAAAACGTATGTTAGGAGTGGTGATGCATTTACAATAATATATTAAAAACAATAAGGGACCTAAATAGAGCCTTGTGGTACTCGCACTTCACAGTGGAAATATTAGATTTTTTAGATTTAAAAATAACATATTGTTGTCTATTACGCAAATAATATTCAAACCAAGAAAGTACAGTTCCTCTAACTCCATATGTTTTTAATTTACGAATTAATATACAATGGTCCATAGTATCGAATGCCTTCGATAAGTCCATAAAACACCTACAGTGTGTTCTTTTTTAGCAATGGAATCAATTATTTTATCACTTAATTGTAGAATGGCGTAATCAGTAGAATGATTATTTCTGAATCCATATTGATTAGAAATCAATAAATTATTCATATTTAAGAAAGAATATAATCGTTTATATGCTACTTTTTTCTAAAATTTTAGAGATGCTTGGTAATAAAGAAATTGGTCGATAGTTTGCAATATTAGATTGATAATCTTTTTTATATATCGGAATTATTTTCGCAATTTTGAGTGGGTCGGGGAAAATTCCTTGAGAAAGAGATAAATTAAAAATGTGTAATAACGGGGAAGCTATAAAGTGAATTATTTGTTTTTAATAAAAATACACGTAATTCATCATAGCCGCTAGATTTACTACATTTTAAGGAACGTACAATGTCTAAAATTTCGTGAATGTTTGTTGGATTAAAAAATAAGGATTGATTAACATTATCGTTTAAATATATCAAAAAATCATCCTTTTTATTAATTATTTTAGAAGCTAAATCTGGTCCGATATTATTAAAGTATTTATTGAATGCATTAGCAACATCAATTGGGTCTTGAATGGGATGCCCATTATCTTTAAATTCAATATTATTTAGAGTACTTCTTTTCTTCCCTAAAATGTCATTAATTGTTTGCCATAATAATTTATTATTATCTTTACTATTTTCAATTTTATTAGAATAATATAATTTGCGTGATAAACGAATAATTGAAGTTAATTTATTACGGTACTTTTTATATTTATTTTGATTTCATTTGTAGGTAATCGCAATGATATTTTATATAAGCGAGTTCGAGTAGATATTGATTTGGGAAATGAATTTGTATACGTTTGTATCGCTGATGTTTTCTATTAGTATCGGTCATCGGAAACGAAACGTATATCGTAAACAAGCAGTTTCCATACTTTATAGATATAAATATTGTTCATTTCTTATTTTAAAGGTAAAAGGTTTTTTTTTTTGCCAGATCATCTACTTTTCAGGCAAATGTAATATTTATTGATAAAGTGTAGCTGATGAAATAAGTTAATTGTAGCGAAAATATGTATAATATTATCCACATGTATAATAGGGTCTGTTTGACGAAGATACTAATTAATGGTGTCTTTAAACAATTTATGCACAAGCAGCAAAATAAGCGAATCTTTCCAAATAATATATTTCATGTTTGTTTTGTGTGTTCGCTTCAGCTACCCGTTTGCTTTGCATGAGAACTAAACATAGTAATATGTTCTGTGTATGTTTTATATAATTTGTCATTCTAACGCACCTATAGACCAGCAATAGGCTCCCTATGCTGATAATTATTTTACCAATTATACATTAGGTTCATGGCAAAGGCTACGGAATTGTCCGCTACATACTCCGTAATTTCGACTTAGGAGCCTTTCTTGGAACAGTTTAGGATAACTGTCCTATGTACGTAATTTAGTCGTTGTCATATGACAATCACGTGACATTTAGGACGTCCTAGAGATAGGACCCTTTCTTGCAACAAGCCCCTGTAGACGAAGAGCAAATAAACATACCAGTAATGCCCAGCCTAGATCCTGTGCAAGATATTCTTCGGGAAAAAGTAGAGAGGGCCGTAAGGAAACTAACCGATGGAAATGCACCAGGCTACGACCGCATAACAGGGGAAGAACTCAAAGCAGCCGGCGAGACGGGCATCGATGTACTACTTAAGTTGTGCAACAAGATATGGCATGAGGAAACATTCCCGTTGGACAGGGGAAAGGCAATCATAATCCCAATCTTTAAGAAAAAAAGACAAGCTAGACTGTGGAAATTATCGAGGCATTAGCTTATTGAGCCACGCTGGGAAAGTGTTCAGCTTAATTTTCCAGCAGAGGATCCTAAAGAAAACAGAGGAAATTCTCTCTGAAGCACAAGCCGGCTTCCGCCCAGGAAGATCAACTATTGATCAACTCTTCGGCCTCAGACTTATCATTGAGAAACACATTGAGAGGAACCAAGACCTGTACCTAAGCTACATTGACTATCAGAAGGCGTTCGACTCAGTATGGCAAGAAGGACTCTTGAAAGCAATGGAATTTTTTGGATACTCTTCCAAATAAATTAGCCTCCTTCAAGCGCTATACAAGCAATCCAGCAGTGCTGTACGAGTAAATGGCGAAATAACAGATTGGTTCCAATCATCAGTAGGGGTACGGCAAGGATGTGTACTATCCCCTCAACTTTTCAATATCCTTCTAGAAGTTGTGATGCTCTATTCCATCTATGACACGACGATCGGAGTAGAGATCCAGGGACACAGAATCAACAATTTAAGATTTGCAGACGTCATGCTTGCAGACCCTGAGATAAAATCTACAAGCTCTAGTAGATGAAGTCAACAGAAGTAGTTCAAACTTTGGCCTAAAACTCAACATAAACAAAACTGAAGTGCAAGTAATTAACAGCAACCCCATCTTATTGATATCAGTATAAATGGAGAAAAACTGAAACAAGCCGAGAAGTTTACCTACTTGGGAGGGACAATCTCACGAACAGGATCATGTTCAGAAGAGGTTCAAAACCGCATTGGAAAGGCAATTGGAGCATTCCAGGCCCTTAACCAAATCTGGTCATCAAAGGACATACGCTGCACAACGAAAGTAGAACTTTATAAAGTACTTGTACTATCCATCCTCCTCTACGGTGCTAAAAAATGGACCCTCAAAACGACTGATGCCAATAGACTACATACTTTTGCGATGACATGCCTCATGAGAATCATGGGAGTAACTAGACTTGACAGGCTCAGTAACACATTCATTCGGAACAACCTTAATATGGAAGAAACAATCAACGATAAAGTCACTACTAAAAGATTGAGATACTTTGGACATGTCAATCGAATGAACCCCCAAAGATATTCACAAATACTCCTCAACGGTAGAATACATGGAATCCGACCAAGAGGAAGACCAGCCAAAAAGTGGACAGACTGTGTAAAAGAGGACTGTGCTGCTAGACGCATAAATTCTCTAACTCAAGCCAAAAGATTGACCAAAGACAGGGAGATGTGGCAAGACATTGTGAAACAGAAGCCATCACACATCCAGGCGATGGTGTGGACGGCATAAGTCAAGTAAGTCAAACATATATATGTTATTATTGGTATCATGTTAAAGCTTGCCATGGGAAATTGTCTTCAAAATGATATATCATTCATCTCGATCGCTTAACGCTTCGCCAAATGAATGGATGCGTCTGTTTACCGTTTAAAAAAAAAAAGGAGCCAAGAAAATACCACTCAAGTACACATTAAGAACAACTCAAATGCGAACGAGCATTCCCATTGGATGGTACGAAGGGGTGTGTTTGAAGCGGGACAGTAAGTGGCCTAATTCAAATAACGCAATACCAGACTCCCCCTCGAAACAACGCGCTGTGCGGGAAAGAGAAAATCTCTCTCCCCCTCTCTCTTCATCGCGGGACGTGGAGAATCTGTGTGATGCTGATTCAACCAATCAACGGGCAGGGTTGCCGCTGAATGCCAACAATTTTATATTTTAGTCTGTCCTTTGCTAGTCTTTGTTGGCTCCTGACCCGATTACGAAATAACGGCTACGAAATCGACATATTTATAAAGTGTATTAAATTGCCTTTCATATGGTATAAATATGAAGGAGACGCAACTACATTTTGTAAGTATTCAAGCAGAATGAAAAAAATACTTTAAAAAGTGAATTTTGTCAAGTTATTACACTTGTTTTCATCTGTTTGTCTTTGTCAAATTAAAAATATAATTATATGGAAGCAAAGAGTGAAATGTTTTCTACAATGTCATATATCACATTGTAAAATAAGTTATTGCAAACTGAAGTTATCGCATTTTTAAAATGATGTGTCTCCAGCTGCGTAATACTAGGTAGAGAAAGTACGATCGGCGGAATCTGAAAGAGAAAGCGTTTTATAGCGTCATTAAAACATGTACTGCTCTGTGACTGGCGTATCAAACAAAATACCAGCTGGTTGCCAGTCCTGTTCATGTAAATCAAGGTGAAGGGGATTCCCCACCCTGCTCCCAACATCAAACCTATTGTTTGGAGGCAGAGGTCCCTGAATAGGACATGTAGGATGAAGTTATTTTTGAAAATCGGACAACAGATCAAACCATTCATAAAACAAGAACACTGCAAACTTTGACACTGGTAGTTTTTGCATGACTTTGGATTAGGTCGCGTTCGTTAAAGCGTTAAGTGATCAGAGTGTATGATATATCATTTTAAACGTAATTTCCTAAGCTTTAGCATGTCACCAATGTCAACATATCTTTAGAATTTTTGATTTATAAGCTATTAAAGTCCGGTTTCGATTTTTTGTACTCACACTGTATATCAACAAATGCAAACATTGATTATAATGACTATAATCGAGTAAGAATTACAAGCAAAGCAATAAGAATGCACAAGAGAACAACTAGCTGCAAGCTGTTAATCATAACATTAACTTACAGGTAATAAATAAACCCTTGTTGGGTCGTATTGAATTGGTATAAATTATTAAATTAAATAGATTAATTGAGTGTAATTAAGACAACGTGCAGAGTTTTTGTGACACAATTATATTATAAATACAACTAAATGGATGATTATTCGTTCGCGGCTCCATTGATTTACATTTTGGATGTATATACAATCAAGAAATATGTTGCAAGCTAAATGTCTGATTAAAAAAGTTGTGAGCTCTCAATAATGTCAAAGAGTAAAATGCATGGGATTCATAAAAGATTAAGTGAATCTTACATCCCTGTCACAAGTTGGCATGTCCATCTGAAGAGATCCCACAAAATGAGTTTCATAAATGTAATAAAAAGGTAAAAATAAGTTTATGCTAATCGAATGTCAATTCTACCTTCAACTCTGGTTTAAAAGTCTCACTAAGAATGGGAGAGCACTCTTCCGATAGCGCTCTGTTCTACATTTCACAGGTCTATATTTATCACTAAAACGCAGTGCACGGAGTTCAGACGGCTTTGGTGGCAACCATTGTGGAAAGTTTTTTCTCAATTGATTTTGCAAACTTCACACACAATTGGATGATACGTAGTGCCCCTTTCTGTATACTATCTACACTGTTGTTCATAATGTTGGAATATTTTTTTTTTAGGTCAAACTTCATTCATTTTCCCTATTTTTGCGCCTAATGAACTATTTTCGACTACAAATAATGATTATATAATGTTTATAAACTACCAATGTACAATGAATGGTTGAATGGGTTTGCATTAATTAATCAAGCCTTTTGTTTTGAGCTTTGAAAGGCATGACCTTTCGTGATGGGCCCCTTTCCTTCTCCAAAGCGTACTCCAAAAGCGTATGTACAAGCAAGTCATCATTATGTGTCATTTCTCACAGCGTTGGCTTTACAACTTTCAACCAAAAATGGCACATAGGCTCTCTAGGCTTACTCCATCCATCGCCGTTGCCTACACGCCAAACGATTGATTGTGCTCCACCAGGAAGGGGTGTCAACAAGCAATGTCCACTGTTTCGTTGAAACATCGTAGGTCAGGATCTGTAAAATCCTCAGGACGTCATCGAGAGGAGTGGGCAATTAAAGCTACGGGAATCTCTAGACGTTTCAGAAATTTACCACCAGGATAACTGATCGTAGATTGCTTAACCTGTGCCGAAGAAAACCGGAAATGCCAAAATGGAGCCTTCGCCGTCTATGAAGAAAACACTATGAAATCAGCGCTTTTCGCCATACTGTAGATCAGAAGATCCCTCTAACATGGTTACCGAGCAAGACAAACTACCAAGTGTTCACTTCTAATCCATGCAACCGAGATTTACCGGACGTTCCTGGAGTAGGGAGTCCAGAATATTGCCACCTGAACACTAGATATATGTCATCTGAATGAGTACGAGCCATAACATCCTTGACCGAACAGATGGAGGACAAATGGTTCGTCGATTACGGTGACGAGAAGCTGGAAGATGTCTGTATTCACAAAACGACTTGAGGTTTGTGACGGCCCAACGGGTGGTATGCTCGTACCCATTAAGATGACATATACACGAGTGTCCAGGCGGCGATCTTCTGTACTCCCTAGTCTACGGACGTCCTGTAAATCTTGGTTGCATGGTATGGGCTGGACACTTGGTAGTTTGTCTTGCTAGGTGATCATGCTAGAGCGATCTCCTGATCTGCAGTTTGGCAGAAGGCGTCGATTTCATAGTGTTTTTCTTCATAGACGGCGAAAGGCTCCATTTTGGCATTTCCGGTTTCTTCGGCACAGGTTGAGCAATTTGCGATCATGTGTCCTGGGTGGGTAAAATTGTTGGACGTCCTAGAGATTCCCGTATCTTTAATTGACCCTCCTCTCGATGACGTATGAGGATTTTACAGATCGTAGCCTGCGATGTTCCAACGAATCAGTGGACATGCTTGTTGACACCCTTTCCTGGTGGAGCACAACATCGTTTGGCGTGTAGGCAATGGCGTTGACGGGATATGACCTAGAAGCCTCTGTGCCAATTTCGGTTGAAAGTTTTGCAGCCAACGCTGCGAGAAATGACACATAGTGATGACTTGCTGGACATACGCTTTTAGAGGGAAAGGTTACCATCATGAAAGGTTCTGCCTTTCAAAGCTCAAACAAAAGGCTACACTGTAGATGTAATGCAAACCCCATTCAACCATTTATTGTACATTGGTAGTTTGGAAATATTATTTAATCATTATTTCTAGTCTGAAATGGTTCATTAGGCGCAAAATAGGGAAAAGCAATGAAGTTTGATTACAAAAAAAAAAAAATTCCTACATTATGTTCCGATTCCGCTAAGGTAAGTGAAGAGTGCCTAACCTGTGCGCAGTATCAGTAATTGGCCTGATGTACGATTGAAACACGGTAAGTAAGTCATCTGCTTGAAGACAAAACTTGTTGTGGGTTCTGAGCATGTACAATTGTCTACTTGACCTTGAAACAACGTCGTATACATGATTGTTTCATTTCGATGTCATTCTGGAGTGTAACGTCTATTAAGTTGACATGGTCGCACTCTGGGATCGGTTGTTTAGAAATTGTAATAGGTTCGGGGTCTGGCAGTCGTCTGCTAAGTTATATGTTTAGGAATTGACATTTATAGCTTGATTCACACCATGCTTCCAACTCACGGACAGTTTGCAATAAGTTGCTCCCTATTATCGACGTTCGGCTTTTAGCTATCGTCAGGTCATCAACATATTTCCACCTGGAAGTAGTTGATTCGTCTAATGCGTCGTTCACTATGGCCAGGAAAAGAATTGGTCCCAGGCCTGTACCTTGTGGAACACCTGCATTTGCCATCACTGGTTCTGAAAGTTTGCAACGGTATCTGACTTGCTGCGTTCGCTCTGAGAGGAAGCTGGACAACGATGGTATAAGTTCTGGTCTGTCACCCAGTGCGTAGATCTTCTGAATGGCAATGTTGTGGTCAACCAAGTCAAAATGCCTTGGAAAAATCTGTCATTACCACCGTTGATGTATATCCTGTCTTGTCAGCATGTGAATACAGATATTCCATTATATCTACCAGGTAATGGGAAGTTGACATACCCAGCCGATTTCCATACTGACGGTGATCAATATTTCCACTAATATCAGCGATCAGCATCTTGCAAACAGAGAGTTCTGCAAGTTTCGCGAAATGACTGGTAATATAAATGGGTCTCAGTTTGTGAATTTAAGGCTGTGATGTTTAAGGTATTGGAACTATGGTGGATATTTTCCATTGATGATGAACGATTCCTTGGTTAAGAGAAGCATGTATTAAATATTAATTTGGAGTTGTAAGTTCAAAGTGCGAAATCGCGAATCAAGCGACTGGATATGCCATCAGGCCCGCAGCTCTGACCAACTTTGGTTTTCCAAAGTTTCGGTAGACCTGTTAAAGCTGTACCTTCGGAGCACTGGTTTCTCTTAGTGGTAAGTATGCAGGGAGACTTGATTGACTAAGAAATGGTATATCTTCCGCGACTTTCACAAGATGTTTTTGAATGCACTCCTAGGTACTCTCCACTCGTAAGTCACCGGGTAACCGGTGTAGCTCCTCTCGCCAGACAATGGCCACACCATTGACATACACCACATTGGCTACACTTGTGAACTAGCACAATTTGCAGCCAAACACATATTGTGCATCAAAATGAACTCTGAACGTATTACTTCGGATTAATATCTTCATTGGAACATGCTTAGTCGATTATTGTTCGTTTTTGATGATAAGATCATAGTCTCAGCTAGTCGCTAAAGTGGACCGTGACTAATATTAAAATAAAGTAGGTGTTCATTACTTCGAAAATGAATAAAGGTTCGTTAATTCGAAAATAATAGGTTGTGTAGCCTGTGTGTGTGTGCGTGTGTGTGTGTGGTGGAAAGGGTGAAAGGGGGGGGGGGGGGGGTGTCGCAGTGTTGCCGTCAAGGGGGCTGATCTACCTTGGCCCTAACCCTTGGCAAGGAAGGAAGCCACATAGAGGGGATTTGGACTTGAGTTATGCCCATCCTAAACTGCAATTCCGCACCTTGCGACATTTTGGATGTGATGTTGATGTGTTGATGTAAACAATATGAAAGTATGATTGAAGTGGTTGTCTTATATAGTGTTCAATTCAATTAGCCCGTCTGAATCTCTATCGGTGGTTCAGATTAATTTAATTATTGAGAAAAAAAACGCAGTTGGTGCCCTTAGAAGCTATGGTGATTAATCGATTTGAGATGAATTATCGTAAAACTTAATTTAATGCCCGAAAAATCTCATATTGAAACTTTTCGTGGATACAAAAATATTGCACGATATATTTTCCATATAAGTGAGTAACTAAGTTAGATTTACAAGATTTTAAGTTTTAATGGATGGTCATTCTCATTACGATACTGATTACGATATCAGGGGTCCAGGGTGTAGCGTCCCCTTTATTATGTCTTTTGACCATTTTAATAAGTTTATAGATTATCTTCGTAAAACAATACAAAAATAAAGACATCCAAGTGACCTAGCTAATGGCGAGGGGGGGGGGGGGGGTTATGGTGATGTGTGGGTAAGGAGATCTGGTAAGGTCTAATGAAAAAAATGAAAAATAAAAAAATTCCCTGAAAATTGTTTTTTTTTCTTGGTTTTGGGGGGGTGGGGGATCAAGCCCCCGTAGCCCCCTGTTGAGCCGTTGCAACGTACCAGTGTCCCCCTATAATAACGAGCGTCAACATGGGGTCGAAATACAAGGGGGTAGTATATAATGATAAATACAGAACAAACACAGGACAAATACAGAATGTGAATTAAAATACATCTTTATTTATTATTAGATACTAACCCCCTTTTCGACGTCATTTTCACGCTGGTGCGTAGCAACGGCTCTAACGGATGCCGGATGCTACGGGGGGGGGGGGGGGAGGGGCTACTGGGGATTGATCCCCCACCCCACACACGCACAAAACAAAACTGCTCACGGCGTTTTTTGGCAATTTTTGCATTAGACCTTACCAGACCTCCTTACCCACCCATCACCCATCACCCCTCCCCCAAAACGTGCCCCCCCCCCCCCCCCCCCCCCACTGTAGCCTTCGCCACCGCTTTTGACGTATTCCATATCAAATATTACCCTCTCTATGATCATTTGGATTATTGAATTTGTATTTTTGTTGTTATTTGTATGAATAGCAACTCTCATTCCGTATTATGACTAATGTTATAGAAAATTATTCGGGGAGAGGGGCACGTGCCCCCCACACCCCCCTCCATAGCTACGGCCTCCGCCCTGGGGTGTGTTCCCCATCCACTATATTTCCCTCTGTTATGATAATTTTGCTTCCTTATTTAATTATTTCTCATGAATAGCGACTCTCTCTTCGTATCATGAATAGCGACCCCTCTTCTCATATTATGAATATCGATCCTCATTCCGTATTATGAATAATGTTTGAGCAAATTATTCGGGGGTAGTGGCACGTGCCCCCCCCCCCCCCACCCCCCCCCCCCCCGTAGCTACGCCACCGCCAATGGTGTGTCACCCATCCATTATATTTACCTTTATTATGCTCATTTTCTTTTCCTTATTTTGTATGAATAGCGCCTTCTTTATGTTTATGAATAGCGACCCCGATTACGTATTATGAAAAGCGGTCCTTATGAGTAATGACCCTCAATCCTTCACGTATAGGAAGTTACACATTGTGAATATCGGTCCTTATGACTAGCGAGGTTACCCCATTGTTGCAAACTTTTATATTGATTGCAGAACAAAAAATCTTTGAAATGAAATTTTAAAGAGAAAACATGTTAATGATATAACAAACTTTATGATCAAAATCGGTCAGAGACGGCTGTAATATCATTTGTAATTATTTTGGGGCCCCACAATAATTCAATAATTTTGAAATGCATACACTTTTCAAAAACTTACAAAAGATGTTTTTAAATACTGATGATCTCTTTATCTAATCATTATTTAAACAAAATATCACATGCACAATTTTAATCAAAAATGGTAGAAACCAATGAGTTCTTAGAGAGCGCCCACTTGAGTATTAACAGCTCTTTTTTAATGATAACATGCTTTGTAATTAGTCGTTTGCAATTTGTTATACCTTTCGAGCATGGTGGATTTATAACTATTAGTTTGAAATACAGGGTGGTCCCCCAAAAAAGAACGGGGCATTTTCCAAAATATGGTACCAAGATGATTATGTTCATCGGATAGTGTGTCTTTTCCAATGAAAAACGATACTAAGAACAGTCATTTTGGTCGTGGGGTTTTTGTTTTAGGGCGCTGTGTGTGACACCATGTCAGGTTCCCATTTTTGTCAATTGTTACCAAGTCAGTGCCCGATCAATCGCATTTCCTGCTCGTCATAGCATCAAATAACTTTGCCCATTCTCTCGGTACACAGCTGAATGCACACTAACACTGGCGCGCGTATTGCTCGTTGTTCGATGCTATGACGGGCAGTAAGTAGGATTTAACAAGTACAAATTGACCAAAATGGAATCCTGACATGGTGTCACTCACAGCGCCCTAAAGCAAAACACTACACAACTTAAATAAACTGTTCTTGGTTACCAAGAACAGTATCGTTTTTCATTGGAAAAGACACCCTATCCGATGGACACAATAATTTTGTTACTTTATTTTGGGAAGTACCCCCGTTCTGTTTTTTTTGGGCCACCCTGTATGATGGTGCAGGTTTTGTTTACTAAAGTTTAGTTGACAATAACTATACTCTCTGTACCAAAACTCAACTATCCCTTTAAAATGTTGCTGGAATAATCATGATTTTATTTTGCCTAAATAATTATGATATGCATCGCTTTTACCAGAATTACATGTACATTTGCCGATTTTGGCCATTTTCAAAACTTCCAGCTAAGGCGGCTGCACCTAATCATCAAACACTACCGCATGATATACCTGTGCTAACCCCTACCACCTCTCTTCTACTGTTTCGATTGCATCTAGGACTTTGAACATGTAAGGGGAGGACCAAAGTCGAAAAAAAGCGACTTTTAGGTTGCCAGATCTCCACAATAATTTCAAACCTTTTCTAATTACAAGTGTTTTTAATGAGACAACATAATTCAGATGTCTACCTCAACAAATTTGTTGAGACACACCTCCAAATCCAAGATGGCGTCCAAAAAGGCAGCCATTTTGTATTGCTATATATAATTGGCGAGATTTCCCAAACGAAACCTCATATGAACATTATTCTTCAATCATATTAAAGACAATAAGATTTCCTATAATCTGATACCAAACACCGTGATGTTCAGGATATGTTTTGAGCACCAAACTAAAATTGTAGGCATTTCCCCCCAAAAAATGAAATTATTGATTTACATAATTGCGCATGAATCACTAATTGTATTAGCAGTTGAATTTATACTTTTCAAAAAACTTTTCAATCATATCAACAATACTCTCTGAAAATTATAAGTGTATACCGTATCTGAACAAAAGTTATAGTTCTTGGAAGTCAGCATTTGATATCAACAAAACGGGTAGTTTTGCATGATTTATCATGCTGTACAGGGTGTCTAACAAATGTATAATAAGCAAATAAACCATCGACTGGGAGGGTGATGGCAAAACTATACGTGCCGAGGTGATCTGCGAAGGTACTGTCATGCCGAGGCGCAGTCGAGGCATGATAGTTACCTTCGCAGATCACCGAGGCAACGTATAGTTTTGCATCTGTTGTGGTAATTTTGTATCGTAATATATATTTATAGGATTGTACACTTGAATATATATTTCTGTAATGATTTATCATTTTAGTTCTGTACTCAGTATAACGTTGGTAGACAGGATGGAAGAAAGCCAAGTTGGCCAGTTTATGAGTCTACCCTTTTCATTCATACCCACCCCTCTATTGATCCTCCCTGCATCGCCCCTATTCATGTCCCCCATAAAACCCGCCTTGTATTAAGCTGCTGGGCAGCCCTATTCAAACACTCCCCCAGCCCCAAGCCCAACTCAGGACAAGTTCAATGCCCTCTTTGTTCTGCGTTATATCCTCTTCTTTTATGTCATCTTTCTTAGTTACATCAAGTTTGTTTGGTGTTTAATAACAACTTGAATCTTGCTTTTAGAGAAAAGGTATAAATATGAGGTGTTAGAAAGCTAATATCATTCCTCGTAAAAGTAACCGTGTTGTGAAGTTGGATCCTGGACCAGTGGACCTGAAAGCCATTTTGTTAGTGTAGTGCTGGTGGAAGCTGTCCTTGCATTGCTGATTATAAGGTGAATACTATATATTTTATATAAGTTTGTATTTGATTATGTACATTGGTTGTAAGAGAGTGTGAGCTTCTTATTTAATATATGTTGGAGTCGACATCGAATGTATAGTTGGTGTTCAATTCACTTATCAGTGATAGGTGGTCATGTTCAGCGAGATTCGTCTTTGATTTGTAGATGTATTTTGCACTTGTTATAATTATAGATTTACAGTGAGATTATTCTTCATTTAAGTTCATAATATAGTTTAGCTTTCAGCGTAGTGTTATTGTGAGAGTTGACAGTGAATACGAGTAGATATTTGTTCTGAACCATCTTAGTTATCACGGTTATAAAGTGTTTGTAATTAAAGTTTACTTAGTTATTTGGTAATTGTTTCATATTGCACAGGTATGTAGTGGCGGGATGTAATTGACACTTTGATTTAGTTAAATGTGTTGATTCATTATATGTTTTTGTTCTTTTGTTTCACAGGTGTTGATGGTTACGCTGTAATCTGTATAAAACTGTGTTGTGTCAGGTTTTCGCTAAGTTGTTAGGTTTTCGCTAAGTTGTCAGGTTTCAGTTTTATGTCCTTTTTAGCTTTAGTGTTAGTTTTAGTTTTTACTGCTAGGTTTTCAGCTTTCAGCTTTCTTTGCTAAGTTTTTGGTTCTCCATTAAGGTTTTAGTTTTTAATGTTTTGGCTTTTAGGTTTTCTCTTTTAGTTATCGTTTATGTTTTGGTGTTTTATATTTGGAATTTAATAAAGAGTTTAAAGTTAAGTTATTGTCTTCAGTGTCTTCCTTTCCATAAAGTCTTCTAGTAAATGAACCAGGGATAGATTTGTTAGGTTTTGATATGATTTATTGATTAATTTATTTTAACACCTGCGGACCAGTTTCGCAGGTCACACCTCCATCACCCGAGTAAGGAGATTTGGTTATTTGGTTTATATCCCTCATATTATTTTGATCACAAGCTACCTATAACTAACACAAAGGACTCAAAAGTTTGGAATATTGAGCAATTGATCGAGTCTTTTATTTTCATTTTGTCAATCCTGCACATAAACACGATTTATGATTAAAAGCCTAAGAAGCTTAAACCATTGTCTATTCAGCGTAACGGCGCGTAAACTTTGCGCACCAGCGCGCTACCTTTCTGCGCACTAACGCGCACACGCGTACTTGCGCGGCCACAAGCGTTCGCATTGGCTGATGCTGCGTTCTGGGTTGTCATGGGAACAAAAGAAGTCGGTTGTAAACGTTCGCTTATTCCTAATTTAGAGGTTGTTAACAACGGTTACAGTCCGTTATTCCGAAGGTTCGTTATTCCGAAGGTTCAGTTATTCCGAAGGTTCGTTATTCCGAAGGTTCGTTATTCCGAGGTTTCGTTATTTCGAAGGTTCGCTATTCCTAAAACGAAATCGGGTTCGTTATTCCGAAGGTTCGTTTATCCGAGAAAAAATATCGGGTTCGTTATTCCGAATGTTCATTAGTCCGAAAATAAAATAGGGTTCGTTAATCCAAAAATTAAATCGGGTTTGTTATAATACTATAATTTGTGTTTTGTTTATCTAATTTACAGCCTGCATTAAGCATACCCCTCCCCCTTTCCCTCCCTTGGCAAGACCAATCAAACATTTAAGTTTATTTCATCTCTTTATATGAAATTATAGCATTATAACAAACCCAAATTCATTTTCGGACTAACGAACCCGATTTCATTTTAGGAATATCGAACCTTCTGAATAACGAACCCTCGGAATAACGGACCTTCGGAATAACGAACCTTCGGAATAACGAACCCGATTTTATTTTCGGACTAACGAACCTTCAAAATAACGAACCTGATTTCATTTTACGAAAAGCGAACCTTCGGAATAACGAACCCTCGGAATAACGAACCTTCGGAATAACGAACCTCCGGAATAATGCAACAAATGTTCGGATTAACGAACCCTATTTCATTTTAGGATTAACGAACCCTCAGGTATACGAAATTTGCGTGTTCGGAATACGAACCTTCGGAATAAAGAACCTTCGGAATAACGAACCTTCGGAATAAAGAACCTTCGGAATAACGAACCTTCGGAATAACGAAGCGCACCCGTTAACAACGTGCCCTATGATACTACATGCGTATCAGCAATTTACTATAACACCCTAGGCAGGGCCAAAAAGTTCTATAAAAAAAGGTACTGTACAAAAGTACTATATGAGGTTGGGATTTGATGGGAGAAATTATACTTGAACACGTGACGGCGTTTCGACCAATCACATGGCTAGAACATTCTCATGAGGGATAAATCTTAATTATAGGATTTGTATACTAAATTATTGCGTCAATCTCGGGACACCTGCAATTCCAGTTACGAACAAATAGAAAATAAACACCATTTCTAGGCTTGTAATATGATGAATATTCCATCATTATTATGTAGTCGTGTATGTCGTGTCTGTCCTGTATTTGTTTAACTGCATTTATCATAAATCAAGCGCTAAAAAATTAACTTAATTCCATTCCATATGGAACATTCCAGTCTGCTGCCTACTGACGCGCATGCCATGCATATTGCGAAATCAAATCATATTGGGTGTCCATGATGTGTTTAAACATTGTCAAGATCATGCTCATTATCTTGAATTAGTGTCTTACTGAAGGACACAATATGCGGGACATACTGTAATATGAGCAGAGCGTATTTAGTTTCGAACACCATCTTGATCGCAAAGAACGCACACTCATGCCCTTCATATCTAATTACATGTACATGGAGACAATAATTGTCTGACTCAGTATTACAACAAAACAAACTCACTTGCTAAACTAACATGTACAAAACCAAAAAGCCTCAGCAAGCCGAATGTTTATTTTGTGTGCACTACACTGTACTCGTGTAACCATGGTAACAACAGCCGATTTGTTGATGTCGGCCCTCCCCTTAATGTTCCAAACCCGATTGTCTATTGTGCGACGACCTTCGATGAGAAGAAACGCACTAACAATGGCGTGCGTATTGCTCGTTGTTCGATACTATGACGGGCAGTAAGTGCGATTTATCAGACACTGACTTGGTAAAAATTGACAAAGATGGGAACCTGACATTGTGTCACTCACAGCGCCCTAAAACAAATTACTGATCTTGGTAGCATTTTTCATTGTAAACAACACCCTATCCGATTGACATAATCATTTTGTGACTTTATAATGGGAAGTACCCCGTTCCATTTGTTTGGGCCACCCTGTATAGTATTCCAAGATATGCTAGACTTTTTGGTATTTTTGTTAATTTTTTAAAAATAATATGCTACAGTGAACAATAGCCCACAAGGTGAGATATAAATCTAACTCTAATTTAGGCAAAGAGCGCTATAAAAGACATCCTCATAGGCCAATCAATGGTTCACAGCAGCTTAAGGTTTCTGAATGTACTCAGATACTTGATGTCCTTGTCAAAAGGTGCTGATGCACACGTGTCTTGAATGATTGAACTCCATTGTTGTTGATTACGCCAACTCTATTCTCTGGCAGACGGTTCCACACATTGACTGCAGCATGTATGAAGATCCGGCCAGTTGAGTGGGTCCTTGACTTGGGTTTTGATAGAGCATGGCTCGGCATTGACGTGCTGGCACGAGTTGCTCTTCTAATGGTGTAAGGTTGGGAAAGCATCGCCTTCACGTCAAAGGGACACTGGCTGGTATGCATCTTGTAAGGAACAGTTGTGGCAGCTACCTGTCTTCTATGTTGGAGTTGAGGAATGTTCAGGTTCAGGCGTGCTTGCTCCTCGTCCACACCGATGATGCGCAGAGCCTTACTCTGGATCCGATCCAATAGTCTGAGTGTAGTAGCTGAAGAGTTCAGCCAGCTCAGTGAGGCGTACTCCATTACGCTGCGTACCTGAGCCTTGTAGATCGTTGCTCTCCCCGAGTTGTCTAGCTTGGTTGAAACTCTTCTAAGTGCTCCCAGCTTCTGTCCAGCTCTTGTCGTGATGTTTGATATGTGCTTTGACCAGGTGAGCTTCCTGTCAACTGTGACTCCTAAAATCACCAGTTCATCTGTCTCTGTGATTTTCGTGTTCCCAAAGTACAGGTCAATGCTGGTTGGATTTCTTTTCCTAGAGATTGTTAGGGCTTTGCACTTGGTTGGTTCGAATGTCACCTTCCATTTGCCAGCCCACATGTTCATTCTCTCCAGGTCTCTATTTAGGCTTGTGTGTGTTGCCTCAGGATCGTCAGTGGATCTTATCTGGCAGAACAGGTTGGAATCATCTGCGTACCGGTACAGTGAATTCTCATAGTCATCTCCCAGGTCATCGATGTAGACTGAAAATAACAATGGGCAAAGTACTGATCCCTGAGGCAAAGTGGCGTTGATAGAAGTGGTGCAGGATGATTGGCCAGACAAGACAACTTGGATCGTTCTGTTAGATAGGTAGCTCTCTATCCAGGTTAGCAGTTTGCCAGAAATACCTTTGCCCTTTAACGTGGAACTTAAGCCACGATGCCAAACCTTATCAAAAGCGCCCTTTATGTCCAGCGCAATAAGACGTACTTCGTGTCCTCTATCCAAAGCGTTGGACCATTGCTGAGATGGAATAGTGAGGATGTCGGCTGTGCTGTGATGAGATCTGAAGCCAAATTGCCTGTCAGATATGAGGTAGTGTTGCAGTAGGTAGTTCTGAAGTTGCTTCTGCACTACTGATTCCATGATCTTGCTTATGTTGCTCAGAAGGGAGACGGTACATTGATGGATCAGACTTAGAGTCTCTCTTATGAACTGGAATTTCATGAGCAATCTTCCACTGGTTTGGAAATACTCCTTCAGCAAAGCAAAGTTTAAAAAGTCAGCTTAGTGGTCTTGCTAGTTCAGGACTGCACTCTTTCAGGACTCTGGTTGGGATCTCGTCTGGTCCAGTTGCTTTGTCAGGGTTAAGCTTCCTGAGATGTCTCTTCACGTCCTTAGCCTTAAAGGCTACTTTGTCCATCACATGATGCGTTGCTTGCTGGACCTCAGGAGCGCTATCGTCTGCTTCATCAAGGTGGTATTTACTTGGAAAGATGTAGCCATGTGCTTCTGCTTTCTCCTTCGCAGTGGTGTAGACTTGGTCATCATCCTTCAGGACTGGTACGTCAGCTTTGGTTTTTCTTTCAGAGAGGGTGTTTACTTTGTTCCACCATTCTTTGCTGCTGAGGTTTCCATCTGTTAACTCCTGCTTCAGCTTTGTATCATGTCGTCTCTTTGCTAGTTTCTCCGCTCTATTAAAGTCCCTTCTAGCGTCTGTGAATGTTTTCTTGTTTGTCTGCGTGTCATCTTTTTTTCATTTTCCTGAACAAGCGTCCCTTCTTCTTTGAAGCTTTTCTACAGCAGTCATCAAACCAAACTTTGTCACCAGTCTACAATTAATAAAGCGGCATGGTGATATCTTTATGAATTGCATAGTTATCATGCACAATGTTGAGTTCGCTCTCCCTTTTGTCTGCTTAATAAACAATTGCATTTGATGGGCACCATTTTATTTATTTATTCTTCATCTGCGGATATTGGCCACTGCTGTACAGCCTCAGGACATCACTAGATGGGATGAGCTGACCACATCAGAGAGGATACAGAATCGTCTTGTATACTATAATTGTTGGCCTTCCTCAAATTAATAGTTATAGGGCAATGAAACACAAGTAAATTGTTGCTTTCATAGGCTCCAAGAGATTAGGAGGAACAATCTCTAAAAGTTAGAGCATTATCTGGCAAGAAACAAGAAAACTATGGCTCTTGGAAGGTAAAAATGTATTGATATAGGGCAATTCCACGGTAACGGAAGGACATTCAGACACAATTTTGGAACTTCAATCAAATAATTCCAGGATCCTGCTTTTGATTTTTTATTCTAAATGGCATGTCTTTGATCGTTGTTGGGACACCTTTGATTTCCACTATTTCTAAAATTTTGACCGCATTATGTAAATTAGATATGGACACTAATGAGGCCGGTAACGGAAGGACGCCAAAATGGACATGGATTTTCAAGTTTTTTAGTTATGACCCAATCTCTGTGAAGTTACGAGGTTTATCATGTTAAGTTGGCTACTAGTCAATTTCCTTATGTTCACAGAGTATAACACCACCTTTTAAGAAAAATATCTACATTGGTATATTAATTATGAGAAATTAATTACTCCAGTGTTCGGTAACGGAAGGACGGTAACGGAAGGACCTCTGAAAAGTCTATTGGAATTGTACAATAAAATTAATTTTGAAATTTAAAGACCATTTATGAGAAGGAAACATCTCTTTTGTGGTCTAAAATGAGTTTGTATCATAGATAGCATATGGACATCACAATCATTTACATTTCTATTTTTTTCTTACTATATTTCATGCTCCAATGGCTCTTATTCATGGTCAATCCATGGTAACGGAAGGACACTCAGACACAAATTGTCAACTTGAAGAAAGAAATTTTTAAATACTTGTGTTGTTAGAACAGTCTATTTTGATAACAATACTTCCAAAACATACAGTTTTAAGGTCCCATAATTTTTTATTTTTTTTATCTCCGCACAATATTGAATATGCATAAAAATGAGGTCGGTAACGGGAGGACACTAAAATGGACAAGGTTTTGTTATCAAATCAGTTTTAACTAAAACTCTGTGATATTAAATAATACAAAATATTTTAAGGGTACACATTTCATTCTCTGAAGGGTTAAGAAGAATTTACTTGTTCTTTGATGAAAATTTGTCCGCAGATATTTGAGTTATTTCACACAAAGGGGACCAATGTTCGGTAACGGAAGGACATAATGGACTATAATGTATGATATGACACAGTAGGGTCATTCCATGTCAAATCACCTTTAAACAAATTGAAAATTTTCATCGCAGCCCCCTTCAAATTTGCTAATATTTGGTATGTATGATATTTCAACCGTTAAAAGCGCAAATATTTAAGTTTTAGCCCAATCCGCCCAATGGTTTTGGCGCTATGGTCGATTCTTATGGGGGAGTTTTGTAAGAAATGGGCGTGGGCACCATTTTTCAAATGGCCATTGTCCATTAACTGTTGGGTCAATTTATTTTGTAAAGGTGTCATTGGACTGGGGATTTTATGTGCAATCCATTTATGCCATTTGTGTTCATGCATGAGCGAGTTTGGATACGATAACCTTTGACCTTAGATTTTGACCTTCCGTTTTACCTCGTGGATCAAATAATTTTGAGAATTTGTTTTGCTTAAATCTTGGCTTGATATAATTTCTACAACATATGAAAGATTTGGAGATATATTATTTCTTGCTTTTTCTACAGCCTTGTTTTTAGTTTGCAAATTTCATGTAAAATTTAATTATTTTAGACCTACACCCATGTCCAAGAATTCTATAGGGGTGTATTGTATAAAAAAAGACCTATTCAAAGTCATGATCAGAGCCTATTCACACCCTGGCTCACCACAGTTAAATAGACCTACTAATTCCCATACAATAGAAATCCAGACAAATGGCATCATGGTACAAGGGCCCTGTTGCAGAAAGAGATAAAATCAATTGTGAGCCAGATCAAATGTTCTAAATGCACAAATCTGATTGGTTGAAACACAGAAAATTACTAGTCTGACCACGCTACGCCACTGATAGCTGCCCATTGCAGGTATTGTCTCATTATTTTGGGTTTTCATATATGAGAGACCAATTTTTGAACATAAATTTTGTCATAATATGTAATATGAGGTACCTTGTCCATCTGTTACCATGTGTATGGTAACGGAAGGACATTTTCTTTTGTTATTTATTAATTAACGAAGAAACAATGAGTAATACAATTGTTAGCAATGGGAAGGCCTACTTGAACTTGCTTTGCACTGAAGATTGGTCTGCTATCTAACAATTATGTGAGCCACAAAATTAAAAATATTGATTTTTTGGTAACGGAAGGACATTTTCATAGGCTGAAAATAAGAAGTCATTGAAGCATAACAAATCAAATAAATCACTCAAATTTACTATTTTACGAAATAGTCGTATCTCGGGAGTCAGAATAATGGATTTTAGGCTTAACTGGGGAAATATAAAACAAACACAGGATCAAAACACTTTGTCACAAAAATGTCAAATTTGTGGGGTTCAATTGTGGTTATAAAGTTATTATAAAAAAACAACTAAAATTATGTAAAACTAAAATTTTCTCATTGAATTCCAAAAATATAGAATTTAAGCTTTGATTTGATACCAAATTTGTATCATAAAAATGCTTGTAAAATTTTTGGTCAAATGTCCACTTTGGCGTGGAATTGCCCTATAGTGAACTCAAATTGGCAATGCACTTTGATTAGTATGCGGACTACTCCTAAATTGTTTTGTACACACATTTTATAATTATTTAAGTTTTCTTCATTATGCACACTTTTCCATTCCCCAAAAATCATGATATTTTGTGTGTATAAATGTATTCTACATAACATGCGTTTGAGATCAAACTATATTTTGAGAAACTTGAATGGCTATTTCCAAAGTACCATAGTTTCCCAATTTCTTGACCGATCATGCTCACACTTTCAGAAACTGCTCTTCCTATTTCCTATTTCCTATTACGTGTCTTAAAGTGCGAACAATGGCGTGTCTGGTTTTAAGGCCCAAAACATGTATAAAGGCATTATTACCATACATTGGTGCACACCATTGGGTAACAACATGGCGCCTATAAATTGAGTAGGCCAAACTGTGTACTACGGCTGTGCAATATACAGGGTGTCTCAGAAAGAATGCAACACCTACGATCGTTAATTTCATAAACACCATCGACTAAATGTCATAGTGTTTTGTTTGATTGGGTAGAAAATTCTTTTTCCAACAAACTGATACCATGATCATTGATTTTGGGTAAGGCGTTTGGATCCTAGGGCCATTTTTCTGAGGCAATGTCGTTTCCTAAATTTGCTACTTTTCGTCTCCAGCGATCCTCTGAACACTGAGATATTCTCGCCCCACAGCATCCCATATAATTAGTTGTAAAAAAGAACCACATGACTGCTCTCCCTTTGATAAGGAAGACAATGTGAGCCATACCGTTCGGGGTACTCGATTACGCAACATTGTCTTCCTTATCAAAGGGATAGCAGTCATGCGATTCGTCTGTACAACTAATTCTATGGGAGGCCTTTGGGCAAAAATGCCTCAGTATTCCGAGGATCGCTGGAGACGAAAAAGTAGCAAATTTAGGAAACGACATTGCCGCAGAAAAATGGCCCTAGGATCCAAACGCCTTACCCAAAATCAATGCTCATGGTATCATTTTGTTTGAAAAAGAATGTTCTACCCAATCAAGCAAAAAGAACGCCCTCTTAAAAGGTCCTATAAGCCATTTCTGGTGGCTCTGTATAGAGGAATTGGTCTTAGACGTTCTCCAGCCTGCACATGTGGCTCACCCGAGCGAACTGCCACTTAAAGGACATTGAAACTATGGCTTTCGGCTACTATTATCATTTAGAGGGCGAACAGACATTTAATTTGATACATGATTTGGCAATTTTAGCCTACTGGAACCCATGAAATCCTTCTGTGAACATACCCAAATTTTACTAATTGTTACGGTGGCAAAAGATGATGGGAGCGGCCATGTTCGTGTAACTACCCGACACGCTTCGCAAATTCTGACGACTGTGCAGATGGCCGAACAAAAAGATTTTAAAACTGATTTTCAGACTCATCAAAGCGTCTACAGGTATTCAAACAATTGTTTGTGAATTGATGTGAATAGCGGTGTACCCGAAAGTATTTTCACATATTTCTTCCAAAGCAGAAATCTGAGTCGCGGTAATGTTATGCAAAATAAACAAGCATATTGCGATCTATAAAGTAGTATTAACTCTATTCTAGAGTTGCATTGCCATGGCCTTTAAATCATTTACGAGTGCCACATCCTAGGCCCATCCTGTAATCTAAATCCAATCTTCAACAACTTGGACCAAAATATAATTCACTAGCAGCCAAATTGTGCTGCCTCATAGGAAAGAAGCAGAAGAGAAGAAAGTTTGTTATGCTAATGGTGACCCTAATTTGCATAAATACTTCAAAGAGTTGACTAGTCACTTCAAGACGTGTTGGTTAAGCATGATCGTTGGCCCTCGAAACAGATAAATAGTTACCTTATACAGTCATGGTTACAATATCCCAAATTGGCCCAAAAGTGACTTCATGTTTATTGCTGCGTTATTTGACGTCATAAATACAGAGAGCCTAGATATTACTTCAGCTTCTGGACTTGGTTAGTCGTTATATGTTACTCCGAAAACCTGTTAAGACAATTTAAACGCACAGTTACCTGCAATGATAGTCAAATATAAGTCATTATAATATGCCAAAACAGTGATTTTACGCTAATGTTGGCCCTAATTTGCATATGACGTCACACTGACTCAGAGAATCCTCTGATCACTTCACGATTAAAGGGACTTAGTAACATTGTCCAAATCCTCAAAATAAATTTTTCATTCTAGCGGTTCCCTCATACCTTGTTGTATTCGTATTAACAATAAAATCATGGGACAGGTTTCGGTTTTTCAAATTTCCCTTTCGTTACAAAGATATGTACGATCGAAGTATTCAGATAAGAAAAACTCCGGGCGAGTTTTTCTTCTGTGTACAAAGTGAGTGCAGTGAGTTATTGAATATCACTTTGCATTTTCGCTCATTACTTAGCCATGCAATGTCCATTTGACTTGACATTTTCACACAATACCCTGTGGACATATGAGATAATATACATTGTATCAACCATTCATCATTTTTGCACATGTCAACAAAGTTACTAGATCCCTTTAAGTTAATAATGCTTTATAACCCTCAAGTCATGATTTTTGCACTGCAAATAACGTGTATACACTATATAAATGCGCAGTTACCCGCATTTATTGTTCGGTTCATACTTTGTAATGAACGACGGAAATTGCAAACAAAAATTGCATAAATTTGCATAAACCAATAAGAAGGACAAGTCAATTATAATGTGAGCATTATTGATTGTCTTCAAAAACTTGTTCATGATGTGGATACATTGATACGAATTATATTTTAGTGGGAAGTTAATTATATAATGGTAATTGTATGCAAAATTCTAATTTTAAGCTATACTTGATAATATTTTGCATATTATAACGTCATAAACTCACATAATCCTCTGATCACCTCACGAATAAGTTAACCATAGTTTTTGACCCTCAAAACTATAGGTTTTGACGCATTTAACACCAATATATCTGCAATATTGGTTGAGTTTTCGTGAAAATCAATTCTTCCTGACGTAAATCATGTAATGGCGGAAATAATGTGCAGAAATTTGCATATAACGGTATGTAGAGCAAATACAATTTTGTCATCAGATTTGAATATCTCCCACGCAGTTCTATGATATAGAAACATTGATTCAACTTGCACTCTAGGGGTCAAAATATTAAATAATCAGCATGCAATGAAAACTTTGCTTTTATTCAAATTTTCAGGTTAATTTGCATATTATGATTCATGTAGCCAACTAGTCGCTTCAAAAGTGGCTTTTATTACAATCCTTGACCTTTATGAATAGGAACATTATTTGTTAATTTGTCTGAATTAATGAATACAATATGAGAGATTATTTGTATCCATAATGGCCAACCTAATTTGCATAACTTTGCATACAAATGATAAATGGGACAATTGTTGGCTCTATTAAAGGGATAGTTGAGTATTGGTCAAACCTAACTTTAGTACCCAAAACCTGCACCATTACGGTACAAAATAATAGTTATAACTTCACCATACTCGAAAAGAATACACAATTACAAACGACTAAGTAAAACCCCTGTTATCATTCAAAAAGAGCCGTTACAACCCAAGAGGGCGCTCTCTATAAAAATCATTGGTTTTAGCCATTTTTCATACATATGGTGCATTTAATGTTTTGTTAAAATAATGATTCAATAGAGATATGATCAACACATTTTTGAAAACCTATTCAGATTTTTTTCAAAGTAGTCCTCAAGCATTTTAATTTTTTTTTCTAAAAAATCAAAATATCCCCTGGCGAAGAATATTTTGAATAAAAATATGTTTATGGTTTTTTCAGCCGTTTCTGAACCGATTTTGATCAAATAAAGTTTATTTTGTAATTAAAATGATATGTTCTTTCAAATTTGACAGTCAGTTTTTCGTTATCTCACACATTTTTTGTTTTGTGAAGTGCCCACTATACAAATAATCAACTATCCCTTTAACATAGCTCATGGTTTTTTACGCATTTTTTAAACATTTAGTGACCTGTGTTAAAAATGTTCTCATCGGGGTGCACGAACACCCCTTCTACCAACCAGACTATAAGGGCCAGTTATATGGTTGTAGAGCCACAAAATGCTATATTATGTCAAATTTTCTTAAAGGGATACCTTCTGGTGATTTAAAAACATGATATTTAGTTGAATCATATTTAGTACCATCACAAAACCAAAGAAAAAATTATTTTATTTCAAGTCAAAAAATTATGTCAAAATTTGTACAAAATTGTACCACAACAAAATGAGCATGTGGGACTAAACAGCAATTTTTGATGTGGGTCACAAAAATTATAATATTTCGGAAAGCAGAGGATATAAATGTATGGATTTGTTTTTATTACCTTCCTAAAACAGGGATTTATGAAATGAAAAGGAAATATCACCAAAGTAAAGCATAATATACTAAAAATTCATAATTTTGTCATATTTTTTTGAAATATCATTTAATTGTTAAGGTCAAATCTGATTTTCGAAGCCACATTATGACATATTTGCGTTAAAAAAAGTGCTCAGAATGTTTCTTGTTGAATATTTCAATCGACAAAGTACAAATTTATAACTTCATGTAAATGATACAAATTATATATATTTTTGTATAATTTATTAACTTTTTATATACATGGACAGTTTAACAATGCTAAAAAAAACCCTCAGCAGTTTACGGGTTTATGGTATTAATAATAATGAACTTAAATTATTTAATACATGTAACTATTTTTCTCACCGCAAACAATGTGTCTCCATTGATGGGGTGTCATCTGAATTTCGAGAAATATCCAAGGGTGTTCTTTTAGGATAATTATTGGGGCCCCTTTTTTATATTCATTAATAATTCCTGTGTATTATAGACTTGGGGAATTATATAAATATGTGTGTACACGCAGACGACACAGCCATATTTTGTCATAACAAATCTCCACAATATATACAACTCCATTTACAAGAAGCCCTAGACAAAGTTTTGCTATGGATTAATTGTAATATTTTGAAATTGAATATAAAAAAACAAAGAACGTGTGGAACTTATATCACATCAATCAATACACTAGCCGTTAGGTGCTTGGGACGAAACCCAGATTCGTTTGGGCTTAACAAATGATTAATCTTCAAGTACGCATACAATTGAACATGAATCGCCTTTTCAAAGGTTGTCATAACATGGGATAGTACTGAGATGGGTATGCAGTAAGTTAGACAGAACTTGTTTGTCACCATTTTTGTGAATTGGTGTTACCTTTGCATTCTTCCATTCGCTAGGTATACAACCAGTCTGAAAAACTGCATTATACATAGGTGTATAATATATAGGTGTACGATATCAATACAAGGGACAATGTATGAATTATGCCCACTCAGTGCAGAATAACTTAACTGGGCTTATTGTATTGTAAATATTATATATATTATTTAAGTATTTCCACTTATGTATCCTTTTTAATTGTTGTCCAAATCAATGAAGTGATTTTCAAGAAAATTTAAATGCAAATGTATCCCAAATTGATATAAACTATTTCTTTATTTCGATACTAATTTCAAGTTTCATAAATAAACCTACGGTTTAAACAACAAGTCAAAATCATATTGCAGTTTTGGTAAGTATCACCTTCTTAGTGACGAATTCAAGTCGAGTTAGTATCAATATTCTTATTCCTGTTCGTATTATTATTAATATTGTAATAATTATTGTTACAAGTAGTAGTAATAGTGGTAGTAGTAATAATAGTAGTAGTAGAAGTATTAGTGTTAGTATTAGTAGTAGTATTAGTAGTAGTACTAGTAGTTGCATTAGTACTACTATTATTATTTGTTTTATCTATTGTCATATGATTATTGTGCATTTAGAATGGATTTCAATGGGGGTAAATTTGCACAGGCACAAACCAGCTAAATCACCAGCAAGCACGCACGAATATTACTATATATACTCCGCAAAAAAAGAAACTGGACACTTGTATAAGTTGAAATATTTCATATTAATGTACGATAAAGTGTACATTATTATATATCAAATTAAGGGGAATTTAATCCTCTACATGCAGGGTATAAATTAAAGGTGTAATCCTTCATGCATGAAATGCAATGGTCAATTAACAATAGCAAGGTCCGTTTTCAAAAATAGCAAAAACAATGGAGGACCACACCATTCGACTAAAATGATAGTACGCGTTTC
Source organism: Echinarachnius parma (assembly GCA_037951105.1). Lineage (NCBI taxonomy): Eukaryota > Metazoa > Echinodermata > Echinoidea > Clypeasteroida > Echinarachniidae > Echinarachnius > Echinarachnius parma. The sequence continues at coordinate 66,449 of JBAMJV010010465.1, read as the reverse complement.
ACTTAAAACAAAATGTGCGGGGCAAGTAAATTATGACATTATTTAACTTTATTGTTATAAACAAACTCTGAAAATACAAATTTGTCAATAAAACAGGGCCAGGTTATGAGAGCTTCATCATACTGGTCTGTATTAGAGGCATGAAGCTTGTCTATTTCATGTGTCCCCTGCAATTTTAACCATAGTTACCTAGAGAAATGTCATGTTAAAGACTGCCCAACTGTTTGACCAATGGTGACATCAGGTTTTGAAGATCTTTGGACTACGGTAGAATTCTGGAGAAGAATTTATACCATTTTTCATGCTGAAATAAGGGCACAAACTGTGGTTTCGACTAATAAACCTTTGCCATGGTATTCCCCATTTTGTTACTTTTGGATGAAAATAAACGTATAACGTTCACAATTTGTTTTTATTTATACTTTTTATCGAGATACAGATAGAAAAGGTCACATTTTGAATGAAAAATTATGCCATGTCATGAATATAGCGTTTGAGATTATGCTTATCAACATTTATATGGTTAAGTGGATGTTCCATTTTTGCTATTTTTGAAAACAGACCTTGCTGTGGTTAATTGACCGTGACAAGTCATGCATGAATGATTTCATCTGGATTTCATGCCAATATTGAAGATGGTAGTTTTATCTTTAATTTGATATACAATATCATATATTTGATCGTGAATGAGTATGAAATATTTGGTCTTATACAAGTGTCCAGTTTCTTTTTTTGCGGAGTATATATAAAGTATATATACAATATATACCCCTAATCCCCGTGATCTACGTCGGTGCCATATCATGCCTATTGTATGACAACCTGGAACGCACTTGCCATCCACTAAATCATTCTTCATTTCAATTTAATTTGAAGTTAGTGTTTATTTTTCCTTGCAATTTTTTTAACTGAAACCATTCAAGGGGTAGTTTAGTTTTGGTAGAGAGGGCGCTGCACATTACAATTTTTTTGTGAGGTAATGAAAAACCGAGTGTTTAATTTGAGAGAACATGCAATTTTAATGGCAGAATAAACTTTATTTGGTCAAAATCGACCCAGAAACGGCTGAAATATCAATAAATATATCTGATCTTATAATTATTTGGGGCCCAAATAATTAGATGATTTTTCAAATTTTTTTTAAAATGCTTGAACTTTTTCAAACATTTTCAAAAGCGTTTTTTAAATAGTTGTTGATGATCTCTCTATTTAATCATTACGTCAATAAAACATCACATGCATAATTTTGTATGGAAAATGGTGAAACCAATGCCTTTTTAGAAAGTGCCCTCTTGTGTTTGAATGTCTCATGTTTAATGATAACGGGCTTTTTACTTGGTCGTTTGTAATTTTGTATACCTTTCGAGCATGGTGGAGTTATAACTATTAGTTTATAATGTTACTGTCCAGGTTTGGTTACTAAAGTTCAGCCTTACCAAAACTATACTACCCCTTTAACAACGTTAAATCGAGCAAATCATGTTCAAACAACATAACATAATATCTAAGCAAGTCAATTACTTACCACCCATTACTTTCTTGAGATTTGGAAGAAATTTGTTGTACTTCGCACCATCCACATTGGTGATTGAAAGACGTCCAAGTTTAACAGAATGTACCAAAATGGCTGCATCATATTCCCGAAGATGACTCGGAACTTCTTTCAGAAAGCCATGAATTGGTTCATAAAGTAATTGCAAATTAGATTCTGTTGAGCTATGTACAAATATTCCACAAACCCCTTATTTGATCGTGCGGTAGTAGAGAACATACGGCAACATATAATCCCATCGTGAAAACTGGAGTTAAAACTCTTTGATATATCGATGAAGACATGTTCGTTCACTATCTATATTAAAGATTCCTGCACTACAAAGTAGTACCACAGTGGAAGTATTGCCGCAACCAAACAATCAAGCACCTGACGATTATTAACTTAGCGATATAATATGCCGGAGTTTATCAGCATACGAGGAATGAATGACTATGTGCGCCCTAGCATAGGCGTGCATGTGTGTGCTTGCGAGTTACTGTATTTTATTTCTATGGTGTACGGTTGTGTGTTTCTGTGCGCATCGGCACTAGTTACTGTTTGTACATTATGGAACATGGTTATTTCAAATATACTGTGCAGTTATTATAACTCACAATCAACTCTCTCAATCCACGTGATTTAAGGTTTCTTGGACAAGTTGGCAGCGATTCATACTTTGACAACATTACGTTAACCACTTGAGGAATTGTCACCAGTGGAATTTATGACAGTCATGTTGTTAACATTTCATATTACTGGCTTTACAGGTGAGTGCTAAATAAAAACTATAATTATTTCACTTTTTGAATAGCTGATTGCCATTCCTAGCCTTAACGCTTCTTACAAAAATACAAATTACAGCGGTACGTGCATCGAGTAGCAGTTCTATATTCCAAAAACTTTGTTTCTGAAGTGTTATGATCTTTAATACCTGTCTACTTATCATAAACTGTTAGTGCTGTGAGTGATTTCCTGACAAATGCAGGCACTGTGCATCCAAACTAAAACAAATTAAATGTAATGTTTTTATATATCAAATTTGTCTGTCTGTCATCAAAATTAATTATGCTTACTTATTTGAACAAAGGAAAAAGAAAACAAATATTTTGATCTTACCATCACAATCTGAATGCCAAAATCCCAATTGCAGCCCTGTTAAAAAAAGAGCTGGTGTAACGTAATATATTTATGCATTCGATATTAACATTGAATGTATCATGCTTATCCTTAACAAAGGACCCTTGATACAGTACAAATATCCCTTTAATTTGACAAATTTAACCCAATTCCATTATGGAGATGTAACACGCTTACAAGCCTTCTGTATATAGCTCTGTCCGGCCATCTGCTAGCATGGTATTACATGTATATGGTTATGAAAATGTAATTGCAAGATAATAAACGTTTAATAAAACCCTGATACTTTTGATTAAAACAATTTCAAAAGTATTGCAGAGATCATATTTACATTAAAACGAAATATAGCTCAAATGTTTGAAATTAAAAGTGAGTGTTTTGGCACAATTTATACTACATTGCACGTTTATTAAATAGTTTTTGTTTCCGAACGTGGATTGTATAGTACAAAATTAAGAAAATGTGAGTATTGTATGTGAGTGTGCATCACATAATGCCTATCCCCCTGTCCATCTTGTTTTTTTCAGAGACTTTCCGCAGATATTAATTAATCAATATTATTACTGATTGTCGTGAGCAGCTTATCAAGTTGATACAACAGTGTTTAGGTCGAAAATTATAATAATAATTTATGTATACCTTTCGTGTGAATTAAACTGTAGAACTTCTTCCTACAAAAAAATCTGATTCAACGTGACCGGCTGACCCGAATAAAAAACAGACCTCGAAATAAGTTGAATAACTTTTGAAACAAAAGTCACATATAAAGACAAATCTCACAGTCTCAATTCGAATTTTTAAAAATATAAATGGTGGTTCTAACATTTTCCCTGTGAATCTTGTTTCCACTGACATATTTTCCTCTTACATTGTTTTACCACTGACAGTTTTTCCTGTACAATTTGTTTTCCACTGACATTTTTACCTCTGTCATTAATTTGTATCAACTGACATTTTTTACCAGACACCAAGTTTGTGCCCTGTTGAATAAAAATGTGACAATCGCAATCGACTGTAGAAGTAACAGTACCATATGTGAACAGTTATATGAACATTAATTTTAAATAACTCGACTTTTATCAAAAGTATAATGGCAGATAATTTAAAAAAGAAAAAAGATGTGTTAAAATATTTTTAAAAATAAAGGTAACGATGCTTTCATGATAATTGTCTTCCAAAATGAGTTATTGAGAATACCTACAACATTTATCTTATGCAGGGTTCTTCCTAGCGCTTCTTGTGAATTGTGAAGGGATCGGACAGAGCATTTCATTCTTGAAAGGGACTACTGCTGTGCTTCCTTGCCGATATGGAACCGTACAAGTTTCAACTATTTGGTTCCATAAGAATATAGATGACTGGGACTTAGTAATACAACAATCTTTTGGAGAATCAAAGGTTTATGGGAATGGCTATTCATACCATCGTGTGGATTTGGACGACGATTCAACTTCGCTTATCATCAGGAATCTCTCCCTTTCAGATGACGGGTATTACAAATGTAGCGTGTTCGCCTCAGCACCGAAAGAATTGTTTTTGCAGCTACATGTCGTTGGTGAGAATACACATTAAAACAAAAATAAGATTCGCCTTCTACAACTCGCATATAAACTAATTGAAATGTATTAAAAGTATTAAACGGATTATTTAAGTATGCGCCTGTCGTGATTAATGATATTGTACATGTACTACATTACTATTCAAATCTTAAATTAAGTCACATTTTGGATACCGAATGTCCCAATAGTTTGCATGGAAATGTACGTCTATCCCCCTCCAAACATATGGTTTGTAACTTAAGGTAGATAGTGGAATTATCTATGACTTGGATGTGGTGTGGCACGATTGGTAGAGCGCGCGCTTTCCGATCATGAGATCCCGAGTTCGAACCCTGCCCACTGCGTTTGTCCTTCAGCACGACAATTTATCCACAATTACTGCACCCTGGTGTGTCAATGGGGACCCGGTAAGAGGTGAAAGCCTATATGTCAATGATCTTCTAAATGCCAATGAGCCGCTTGGAAGAAATGCTCCCCAGGGAGTGGTTTGCATTGTATCCTATGACCGGGGGTAATAATATCATTGTAAAGCGCTTAGAGATGATTATTAATCATATTAGGCGCATTAAATAAATCGAGTATATTATTATTATTATTATTAACAACTTCAATATAAATATATTAGCCTATCACTCGGGTAACTTTCTGCAAAAACTACGTAGGCCACGTAAAAATCAAACTAGGTTGTCAATGTCGAAGACCATTGCCATTTATACAATCGATTGTAAGGTACAATTAATTGTAAGTCTGAAATTTGCGCTTTTCAACCAATCGGATTTTGCGCATTTAGGACACATGATCTGACATATTGATTGTAACAAATTCTTATCACTTTAATATTTATTCATCATGTGTAAGTACAACATGTGGATTATTAAGCCGATTAATAAATTATTCTGTCACAAATACGCTGTGGTGGTACTGCTACGAGCAGTCCCGGTATTAATTTAATTGATATCTTTGAACCATTTCATGAAAAGTCATATTTTCACCAGAAGCGACAAGCGCTAACGCGCTCGCAACTTGGAGCCCCCCCCCCCCTTCCCTCAGCTCCACTTCGACAATTCCTGGCTACGTCAGTGGATTGAAGTGGCCGGGCAAACCAAACGCATGTTATCTTAATCTGTTAATCTGTATCAGCGTACACATAGAAGTGGGAGGGGGGAGGGGGGGGGGGGGGGGGGGAGAATGCGTTTTGCCCCCCCCCCCCAAAAAAAAGCCCCCCCCCCCAACAAAACAAAAAAAAGAAGAAGAAAGAAAGAGAGCTAAGACTTGCTAATTCTAATGTTCAAAAACTAATTTATACATCAATTTTAATTTTTCGCTGCGCGCTTCGCGCGCGAACAGTTTATCTCAATTTGTTGTGTGACGTGCGTATGGTCTGTGGAGGATACTTTTTCTGTACCGGGCCACGTAGTTCCCGTGTAGGCTGGCATTGCTCTGGCTGCTTGTGAGACATGCACCAAATTGCACCATTTCGAGTATATAAATGCAAAATCTTCCCCGTGGGAGATACCCCCTCCCAAACCCTCCCCCTCTGGCTCTGCCTCAGCCCTTGGTCGCTTCGCTCCCTCGGGACTCGTTGTTGGTTTATTATTTGTTTCTTTGCGAAAAAATATATTTAAAATTGATGGTCGATCAAATCATAACACGCTTTCCCAGATACAGTTAATCTTAAAGGGATAGTTGAGTTTTGGTAGAGAGGGCGCTACACAATTTTTTTTGTTGGTGTGATAATGAAAAACTGAGTGTCAGATTTGAAAGAGCATACAATTTTAATGGCAGAATAAACTTTATTTTATCATATAAAATCTTAATTTTTTTTTTTCTTTTTTATTTTATCTTCGCGCGCGAACAGTTTATCTCAATTTGTTGTGTGACGTGCGTATGGTCTGTGGAGGATACTTTTTCTGTACCGGGCCACGTAGTTCCCGTGTAGGCTGGCATTGCTCTGGCTGCTTGTGAGACATGCACCAAATTGCACATTTCGAGTATATAAATGCAAAATCTTCCCCGTGGGAGGGGGATACCCCCTCCCAAACCCTCCCCCTCTGGCTCTGCCTCAGCCCTTGGTCGCTTCGCTCCCTCGGGACTCGTTGTTGGTTTATTATTTGTTTTCTTTGCGAAAAAATATATTTAAAATTGATGGTCGATCAAATCATAACACGCTTTCCCAGATACAGTTAATCTTAAAGGGATAGTTGAGTTTTGGTAGAGAGGGCGCTACACAATTTTTTTTTGTTGGTGTGATAATGAAAAACTGAGTGTCAGATTTGAAAGAGCATACAATTTTAATGGCAGAATAAACTTTATTTTATCAAAATCGCTTCAGAAACGGCTGAAATATCCATAAACATAACCAATTGTAATAACAAAAAGTAGGGCCCCACAAGCATTCGATAGTTTTGAACCAGCCTTTAAAATTGTTTTTAAATGCTTCCTCTTTTCACAAATTTTCAAAAGAGGTTTTTAGATAGTTGTTGATTATCTCTCTATCTAATCACTATTTCAACAAAACATCACATGCACAATATTTTATTTTAAATGGCTTAAACAAATTCGTTTTTTGAAAGCGCCCTTTTTCGTTTAAACAGCTCTTTTTGAATGATAACAGGCTTTTTACTTAGTCGTTTGTAATTTCCTTTTTATTCCTTTTGAGCATGGTGGAGTTACAACTATTAGTTTGTAATGTAATGGTGCAGGTTTCGGTTACTAAAATTCAGTTTGACACAAACTGTACTCTCCTTTACCAGAACTCAACTATCCCTTTAAGCCCGAATTTCCTATCTAGGTATGCACCAGTTTGCACAATTTCAAGTCCCAAATGCAAAAGCTCCCTACCGTTGGAGGGGGGGGGGGGGGGGGACACCCCTCCCACACCCTCCCCCCGTTCAATCACTTCGCTCCCTTGGGTTTGGTCGCTCCGCTCCCTCGCAATGTCACACTCTCACCTCTGGCAACCCTCTGAGTGTGGTTGGGCATGAGCCGCTACACAACAAAATCGTGAGCCTCTTTATGGTCTTTGCCCCCCCCCCCCCCCCCCCCCTCCCCCAATCCAAAACTGCTTCCGGCGCGCCTGAGCGTACACATCAAATATTTGTAAACCATTTGACCAAAACATATTTTGTATATTTTAAAACATTTTAATAATTATTTGTCTCCATTTGTTAAGCCTCCACCTCTGACTGGTTGTGACATCCGTCATTCACTACTCAGTTACAAAGAAGTGACCCTCCCAAGCTGAGTGCCCAATCACAATAGCATCACACGTTGGAATGCAATGCCAACTCAAACACTTTCAATTTCAATAGCAGTTGCTATGTCAGAAGAAAAGCAGTGTCTAAGCTATTGTATGGAGGTATGCAGTGCATGCTCTTGTGTGCATGTTCTTTTTGTACTTTCATCTTTTGTTAATATCATGGTAGCTGACCAGTGATTGACAGATGATGTTCACAACCAGTCATTAATATAATTTACTCTGGAGGGAGGTGGGGCTTACCAACATGAAGACAATTAAATCATAAATGTTTCAAAATATACAAAACATATTTAGGTCAAACAGTTTATAAATATTGAATGTGTACACTTATACAGATGAACAGAAGTCAACATGCATTTGGTTGGCAAGGCCCCTTTAAAGCATTTATTTATTGTGCTTATTTGATTCAAATTGTTGTTTTCCAATATCATGAGGAAGCATGCTCTCAATAATATCGGGTATTTTCGAGATTGCAGACATTCCGCTCACAGATTTAAATATAATATATAATCCCGTTGGAATCCCATTTTCTTTGCTCTTTTTCAATCACATTCAAATATAATATATTATATTATGGGCATATTAAAGGGATAGTTGAGTTCTGGTAAGGAGAGTACAGTTTTGGTGAAACTGAATTTTAGTAACCAAAACCTGCATCATTACATTACAAACTAAAAGTTATAACTAGAAAGGAACACAAAATTACAAATGACGTAGTAAAGATCATGTTATCATTCAAAAAGAGCCGTTAAAACGTAAGAGGGCGCTCTCTAAACACTCATCGGTTTCAACCATTTTGAATAAAATATTGTGCTTGTGATGCTTTGTTGAAAAAGTGATTAGATAGAGAAATAACCAACAACTATTTAAATACCTATTTTGCAACTTTTTGAAAAGGGGAAGCATTTTTTAAAATTTGTAACGGCTGTGGTTCAACATTCTCTAATAAACCTGGGGCCCCAGGTTTATTACAAATTGTTATATTTATGGATATTTCAGCCGTCTCTGAATCGATTTTGATCAAACAAAGATGATTTTATTTTTTAAATATTATGCTCTTTCAAATTTTACACTCAGTTTTTCATTACCTCACCAAAATATAAAAAAAATAAATAAATAAGTAGTCTAGCGCCCTCTCTACCAAAACTCAACTATCCCGTTAACGTTTGAATGCATGTGGTAGATATGCCTGCTATTTGTGTTACTCTATGCTTTGCCAAGTATGCAATAACAATTAAGCAGCCGAACCATCGCTGGGATGTGTGATGGCTTCTCCTTCAGAATCGCTTATCATGCCTTCCTGACTTGTGTAAGCTTTGTAGCTTACTAAAGAGAGTAGAGACGTCTGTTGGCACAGTCTGCCTTGTCTCAGTCATACCATCTTTTGGCAAATGATTAAAGTAGTTGCATTGTTGACATACTGTGGTATCTTTTAGAGGCGTCGATCATGGGGTGCGAAGGGGGTGGGGGGGGGGGGGGCAGTCGCCCCTCCCTCCCCATGAAAATATTTGGGGGCGAACTTATCGTTTTGCCCCCCTCCCAATAATTCCGAATATGAAGAAGAAAACAATCGAGTGATAAAATGCCAAAAGGGGGGAAAACACATTTATCAATAATTAACCTTTAAAATATATGTTTATTAGTTTAAAAAAGACATCAAATCTTGTTTCTCCGCGTGATTCAATCGCACCAATTAGCTCGTATTATTAATCCCTATCGCAAGCTTCATTTCGGTTTGCGGGAAACCATATTTCCAGTTTGGGCCATATCATTTCTCAAAAGCACACAAATCTAACGGAGAACACCTAAAATAGAATCATCTAAAATAATCGTTAAATTCTGATCATATGCGCTGAACGCAGATCAAAATGAAATATCATAAACAATATAATGTCTAAGTCGATCGGCGGAGCTGTTATTTAGTGGTCGTGTATATTCTGGTCGAGAAAAAAGATGTCGTTTCTCTAATGTTTGCGTCATTTGGTAGAAAAGCAAGAATAAGAAATTGCCAAATCCTTAATCCTCCAAGGCTATATACGTCCCATGAACCCTCTACTGGGGCCCTTTCAAAGTCGGTCCTAGCCTTTAGTCAAGGCTCTATATGGCTTGGAGGTTCTCTATGCGGTCGCAAGCTAGCTAGCTGTGACAGAGCTATACGGCACGGGGTCAGCGAGCAGGACTAACTGGTTCCCATATAGAGCCTTTAGGAACTTGACACGCAGTAATTTATTAATGAGCACAGAAAATAAGGCATTACTAATTCATGAGATGAAATCATTAACCAATTAGATCGCTAGATGGATGCGGATACCCTCTGCCTGATCGGTGGCGTGTTCCATCGTGTATTAAAGGGTTTATTTAGTATCAGACATTAATATTATTATAACTATCATAATGATTAAATATGAGAGTAAAAGCAAAGATATAACTGTTTTGTATCCATATCAAATCTCAATTCTTTATTTTAAAAGAAAACAACATATTTTGTAATGACTTACCCTATTCATATAATGGATGCATCCGCATCGACGGTTATCGTATACGGCCTTCGCTAGTCTGTTGCGGAGACCCTCTAACAACCAGTAACCGTTTATCATGTTTATCGTGCAAGGGAGCGCGTTTGGTTTGACCATGGACCCTATACTACTACATGGTTTTACTATGCAGCTTGATTGTGTGTCTAAAACAAAGACTAAACTCACAAACGGCTGATCTACCATCTCGTGGTAGATGAATATCCGTTATTTAAAAGGTTTACATTATAAATAATCAACAACCACTGTTCCAGAAGAGAAAGACTCTCGCGCAAGCGCTCGATGGGAATATAGCGCAAGAGTCTTGACGAAAGACTAAGTCGGTCCCTGCTCCCCATCCGAATATATGGCACAGCGACTCGCCCAAAAAATTATCGCTCGTCAAAACTCTGCACATATCAAAACGACTGAACATTTTTTCCTTATAAGAACACACAGCTGGAGAGTTTTAAATTCATGTAGTTTAAAGGGATAGTAGAGTTCTGGTAAAGAGAGTACAGTTTGGGTCAAACTGAATTTTAGTAAGTAAAACCTGCACCATTACATTGCAAACTAATATTTATAACTCCACCATGCTCAAAATAAATACAAAATTACAATTACAATTACAATTACAATTACAATTACAAAAAGCATGTAATCATTCAAAAAGAGCCATACATACTCAAGATGGCGCTCTCTAAACACTCATCAGTTTCAACCGTTTTAAATGAAATATTGTGCAAGTGATGTTTTGTTGAAATAGTGATTAGATAGAGAGATAATCAACAACTATTTAACAACCTCTTTTGTAAATTTTTGAAAAGAGGAAGCATTTACAAAATTTGTAACGGCTGGTTCAAAATTGTTGAATAAATGTGGGGCCCCACATTTATTAAAAATGGTTATGTTTATGGATATTTCAGCCATTTCTTATCCGATTTTTTTTTTTTTTTAAAGTTAACATGCTGTTTGAGGTCTGCTGATGTAATTAAATCCAATAAAGTGGAAGCCTCATAGTTGTTGATAGTATCGAGATGAAAGTTAGAGTCTCCTGTAATAACAAGAGTATGAGGCTCTGTCAGCAATCTCTCGATGAGGCAAATTCTTGGAAAAATATAGGCACATTGGGTCTTCGGTCTTTTTTCCTTTGCGGTCGGTACACAATAACCATACGCAAGGGCTTCTGTTCCTGTCTGGTGATACGCATATTCATGTACTCAAAGGATTCAGGAGTCTCATGTTGTTCAACATGTACGCTGAAGTTCTTATGGATGCACACACTCACACCGCCGCCGGATCTGTCGCTACGAGGAGAGTGTAGGAGCTGATGTGAGGGCAGAGACGAACCTAGGTCTGCCAAGGAGCGATTGTCACGGGCATCTCCAGTAAGCCAGTAAGCAACAAGGAAGGAGATCATTTGGGTCCTGTTCTTTATAATTCCATAGTGCAAATTGAGAGTGATGGGTCACCTGTTGTAGTGTTGACGCGACTTCTCTGCTTCAGATGAAGTTGTCAATTGTTCTCTGATCTCAGCTGGGATGTTTCTTTTCCGCTTTGAAATTCTGCGTCCTCCTTTGACGCCTCGATGAGTGGGCCGCTTCGATGAGATTTCAAGCGATCTGTTATTTTCCATACGTCTTCACCAACTGAAGTAGCACTACGGCGCTTGAGGTTGAGTTCATGTATATGTACTTGTTCGAGATGATATACACAGACTCACTTAAACTTCCCCCTTGAGCTGACTAATTTAGTGGCATATTAGTCCGGTGAGCGAGGGTTAAGAGTACTGAGTGGAGGACAAAAAAGCTGGTAAACACAACATTTTAACAAAAAGGGATTAAGTTGCGCCAGGTTTAATTAAATTTTTACGTGGTTGCCAATGAGAAGAGTTGTTCCACTGATGACGTCACCTTGCTTCGAGGCACGGGCGTAGACATGATATTGATACCCATTCAAGTGGGGGGATGAGCTATTAATTCATCGGATTACATCCCCCCCCAGTTGAATAGGTATTACGTAACTCGCTACGCCCGTGCTTCGAGGACTAAAGGTATGCCATGGATGAAAGTCAGGGCCACGTCAATGTTAAACCGTGGATCATTTCCGTAGTTGTGGTTCAAGGTGGAGTCAAGAGGACACTTTCCACCATATCGTTTTACCTTTGATATATACCGACCATGTATTTTATAGTATAATTGTGCTCCCATGATATTTGTTCTTAACCTTACTACCACATATTCACCTTGTATCTACCAAATAGATTCAGTGGCGTATGTCATGAGGGGGAGTGAAAAGAACACGGGGCTTAGGGATATTTCGTCCCCCCCCCCCCCACACAAAAAAGAAAGCTTAAATTAGCCACTGAAACGCATTACATTGAACCTCGAAATGTAGCCCTTGACAATATTGTTTTATATTTTTCTTGGAATCAGAACCGGGACACGTGCCTCCAATAATTTGAAAAATTTTGATCACCTCTACTCTCTCAATCTCTTCCTCGCTATGCCTTTTAAAAATTCGCTACGAATAGATTAAATATGTTATACAATTATATCTCACATTTTAGGAGTTGTAAAAGCCTGAAATCTGAAAGCTTCCGGGGGCTCCGTCCCTGGACCTACATCATGTCTCCCAAATGTGGGTGCACCTTGACTCAACAAATTCAGGACTTTGAGCCATCAAGACACTTACAACGAGCGCATACAAAAACTTGTTTTGTAATAAGATAGATAGGCTTTGTATTCATATACATCTTGAAAGTAATAAGTGGATACAATCAAAAAGCTTAGACCTCCTGTTTGGGTGTCATTCAGTTGAAAACTTTATTTTGCCCTCCCCGTCTTTTACTTCTGGGCATGACAATGTGGGGCGTGTATCTCTTTCACTAGTGACTCTGGAAAATATTCAAATTCGCCCCCAAATCGCAAAAATGGATCGACGACTCTGATTTCTTTTAGGTTCCAATTGTAAAATGAATTGCGAGGAAAAAAACATATTTTTCAATAGGTTATGAGATGTTGGTGCTTTGCGTTAGCTAAAATGTGCCCTCAGCGTAACGGCGTGACAGAACTTGAAGTCGTTTTCACATGCTGTCGTCTGACATGTTTTTCAATCGTTCTTTCATTTTAATATATGGCTCACATATGTAACTACTATGCCAATGTCTACTAATATTACTTCTTACAATAGTGATTTTAATGTTATTACTTAGCAGTAAAATAGTTATGATTATAATCAATATTCGGAATCATAGTAAGAGTAATGATAATGATAAGTATTACAAAAAAATAATGATAGTAATTATGATGACCTATTATTAATAGCATCATTTATATAATTACTAGTATTATTATTAATTATTATTATTATTATAACTTCTATTACTATTATGATTATAATTATTAACAACATAATTATAATTATTATTATTAACATTATTATTATTAGTATCATTATTATTATTATTATTATGATTGTTATTATTATTATTATTATTAGTAGTAGTAGTAGTAGTAGTAGTAGTAGTACTAGTGGTAGTAGTAGTAGTAGTAGTAGTAGTAGTAGTAGTAGTAGTGGTATAAGTAGTATTAGTATTAATAATATGGTCCTTAATTATGATAATTATTTTAGTTGTCATTTACAGACATTACAGGATATTCGCATATATCAATATTTAGTATTCACCATTAGTATTACGTACACCACATCACCGTTAGTCATCACCACCGCAAGTCAACTACCAACTTACCACAATTGTTACCACGCCACAAAATCCACACAACACAACTAAAACTATACCACAATCACGACCACCCCACCATCACAACAACTACCACCCAGCACAAAACACACAATCGCCACTACAAATACTTCCATACCACAATAATCACCACTACCATCTCTACACAGCTACCATCGTACCACAATCACAACAACCACTACGTTTTATTCACATTACTTCCACCCCCAACAACCGCCACTAAAATACATAGGGTCACACATATGATAGTTTTCGTTCTGTTTAATACAAAATGTGGTTGAAATTGTTTGATGAATATAAATGTCCATGTTTGTACTACATGTGTTATGTACCATATCGTAATACATCCATATTATTCGACGGAAATTCCTCGCTTTTAATTGTTTCAAGTAATAAACAAACAAAAATAAATATGACATGACAAATTCAAGCATCTAATAGTTGGAAGGTACAATAATACATGTTAAACTAGACGCAGTGCACTGAGGGAGTGCATACCACCGCCAACACACGAATCTTGATTTGTGCGTGACCTTGAACTTGCCCTTTGACTTTTGACGTTATATCTACCATAGAGTAACTATAATATAAAGACTAGAGAGTGAACTCGGCCAAAAAATCTGTCAAATTAGAAGCGATTTATCTAGGTCTTGAATATTCATGAGGCGCCGGATGATCCCATTTAATGCTATTTCTCACGTAAAAGTATTTGAAGTGTTTTGAAACTGTACAGCAGCGAAATTCTACTGAGCATGCGCAGTTCAACTTGCGCGCTGTATTTATATGATTTGCATATTTACGCACTAATTTTCTCATTAGCATATCATTATTATTCATGAGATGTTTTTTCACTCATAAAAGCACGTGTATAGTGTTTACGTACTCCTACAATGTTGATTATGCTCTCCAATAGTCTAGTATATGTTTTTTCATCATTTCATCAGTTAACTATTTCCCTTGCTAAATGTATCATGTACAGCTTTGAGTTCTGATTTAGTCTTCATATTAAAGACAAAAATCCTACTGTTATGGGGCCAATCGTGTATGGGGGTGTAAGTTGGCATGCTAAACTGTTTTATATTTGGTGGAAATTGTACTTATGGATTAGGTAATTTAATGGTTTAGATTGTTGTCTTTATTGTCAACAAGACTAGAGAACAGCAATTAAGTTGTTGACCCCCCCAAAAAAAACACACAACAACAACAACAACAACAACAACAACAACAACAACAAACAAACAAATAAACAAACGAACAACAACAAATTCAACTAAATAAATCCAACAGGTTACTTCTGGTTTTAATGTGTGCCACCACCAACATCACTATCAAACTTATCACTGATTATAAACCATCACAACTTAATTGATGTCATTCACCATCGTAGTCATATCATTACTGCACATGCATGTCATCATAGCCTGTATGTAATAAAGATTAAGTTATAAGTAATTGTAGGCGTGTCAGAATACACTTCTAAACAGCATTCACTTTTAATTGCACACCCTCTCATACCACACATACATAAATATACATGATAAATGTTCATTATAGGTTTCCATTAACATTTAATTTAAAAACAACAACAGTCATATATAAATTAAGTAGACCAAAGAAAATATAACCAACCCAGTATAACTCCGGGGGAGAGGGGGGTGGGGGCACGCTCCCCAATTATTTTACAAAAACAATGTCATATCTAGACCATAAAAAGATTATAAATGGGCCATTTGCCCCCATGCAATTATTTGACACAAAAAAATAGGAGAAACATAAGAATAAGCCTGCCCCCACAACAATCTATGTGCCTCCCCAATTCTATTGACCACACTATGTTACTGACCCCATATTTCTTCAATTTACATTTATAATTATGATATTTTAATGCAAGTTATACAGTTCACTATTTGAAATCTCAAATTCAATTCAATGTTGTTGTTTTTTTCAAACAGAGTTCATACACAAAATGTACACATGAAATGTAACGGCAAACACCTAAAAGAGGCATTAACAAAATAATAAATACATGCAGAGCAATTGAAACATTGCATTGAAAATAATAGCATCCAAACATGATAAAATACAACAACATAATTTAGGTCCTACTATATACACATACACTTTGATACAAGATTAAAACGCACACAAAATATTCTGTAACTAATAATTTGGTTTACCAAAAAAAATTTTTTTTTGAAAGTTACATGAATAAACAAAACTGTCTAATTATACTTTTTTTTTAAACCCAGAATATATACACATTCACTAACAATAAATAAGTATAAATGTTATTTCAATAAAATATCAATTATTATATAATATGAGTTATGGTAGGGAGAATTGACAAATTAAAAACTATAGTCATATTGAAATTTACCAAAATGGGTTTATATAATCAAAATATAGATTACACAAGATGGATGGGGCAATGTAAGAAATTTATTTTGGTTACCGGTAATTAAGTTTACTTAGACAATTTTTCTAAAGTAACTAATACTGTATATCAAATTATTGATTCATTATAGCTATACTGTTTGAAATATTAACACCATAAATCCTGATGTATTAGGTCTGTGCAAAAGTATTCTGAAATAAAAGAGAATGTTTCTAACCCCTTTGCTACTGTATGATAAATATTGCATCAATATATTGTTTAACAAAAACCATCTTTAAGTTTTGAGTTTTGGTAGAGAGGGCGCTACACAAAATAATTTTCTGTGAGAAAATGAAAAACTGAGTGTCAAATTTGAAAGAGCATACAATTTTAATGGAAGAATAAACTTTATTTTATCAAAATCGGTTCAGAAACGGCTGAAATATTCATAAACATAACCATTTGTAATAAATGTGGGGCCCCACAAGAATCCGATAATTTTGAATCAGCCGTTAAAATTCGTTTTAAAATGCTTCCTCTTTTCAAGACGTTTTTTAGATAGTTGTTGATTATCTCTCTATCTAATTACTATTTTAACAAAACATCACATGCACAATATTTTATTTAAAATGGTTTAAACAAATGCGTTTTTTTGAAAGCGCCCTCTTTAGTTTAAACAGCTCTTTTTTTTAATGATAACAGGCTTTTTACTTAGTCGTTTGTAATTTTGTATTCCTTTTGAGCATGGTGGAGTTATAATGATTAGTTTGTAATGTAATCATGGTAATGGTGTAGGTTTCGATTACTAAAATTCAGTTTGACTAAAACTGTACTCTCTCTACCAGAACTCAACTATCCCTTTAATAATTCCCGGCAGTAACTTGTGATGTAATTATTACATTTAAAAATGTGAATTTTTAAATATTTAATCTAATGAAGACTTTGTTAAAATGAACCACTAATTGAGCACCAGTAAAAAAAAATAATAATCACCAGGGTTGGTATTCAATTCAATACTTTCTAATAAAAAAATTACTTAGCATTTTCTAGGCTGAGAACTTGTATTAAAATCGTTTTTTATAATTTTATTTCAGTAAGTCTAAATTAAATATTTGAAGACATAATGACACCAAAATTTGGGCAACATTTTCAGTTGATGAAATAATCAAAGCTCAATTTTGGCTAAGGAATTTACTTAAGCTACATTTTGACTAGTATGGAATCAAATACCGGCCCAGAATTAAACCTCTCGCCTTATTCAACTTTTTGTTGGCTGTCTTGCCATGTGTAATTACAAACAAAAATAGGTCAAACCTGCATTTTAGAAACCACTTGTCGATAGCAACCATATCCTGCCTGCAATGGCCACAAAAGTGATCTAATGCAGAGGAAAAGGTAGAGAACCTATGTAGAGATCACCTGTCTACACTGTACAGTGGCCTATTTTCTTGGTTCCCATGGATGGCCACTAAACACAGGTTTTACTGTGTATAACAAATGACTCACTCGACCGCATGGTCAATATCATTTTCTGTTTTTATAATTGTCCTGATGTGTGTGTGCCTATTCAGCATCGTATTTGTAGACATGGCCGATCTTCCATGGGCACCCTTAAATCATTGCTTGAGTCCTCTGGCTTGCTGTCCACGCAGTCTGTTATACTTGATGATAATATACCTTGATACTGGTAGAACTTGATCTGTTGAATCAAGAAAAAATACACGAAGCAAAACATACGTTACTATATAGAAACTAGAAGTATTGGTTTAATTTTGAAAGGTGTTTTTTTTTTTTTTTTTTGAATATTTAGGTCCCTCAAATAATAATTCATTATTTTTTAATCATATTGACGCGGGGTTTTGATATATACGCAATATACGGACGTGAGGAAAATACAAAAACATGGCGTCACTTACGGGGTTTAAAAACTCCTTTATTTCTAAGTAAATTTAGAAGTCGTTTTTATAGAATGGGATATTCACAGATAGTCTGGAATATTTTATTCTGATTCATGCGTGCTAATCCTAGAAACAATTTACCAGTTAATAAAAAAAATAAAAAAATGGTCTAAGTATAGCCCCGTAGCCTGACTAGGCAAAGTAACGAAGAGCTATAGCGTATACTCCCCGCCGTGACCCCGTCGCAAACCAGACCATTCGACATGCATACTTTCAGCTGCGTAATTATTGTAACGTAAAATGATAATCGACCAACCGGGCCAGGCCACATCTTGACCATTTACAAGACACGCAATATCAGCTTGGCAACCGGTGTATACTAAATGCATGTGTGCCAAGCGTTTTTGATATGGACCTTACACATTATCAGTGCAATGCAGGCTGAACAGTACAGTATGTAATGTGTGTATGTGTGGGCCATGCAGGCAACCTCTCATCCTGGCCACGGACCCCCGAGATGAGCAGAGAGTGAGATCGATTAGCACCACGCTATAATTAACGTGAACGAATTTACAGACGGGCGAAGGATCATGAATGGGACAATAAAACGCGTCTCGCGTTTTATTATTTGGAGGTTTTTAACCAATTATAACTCCAGGATGGGAGGTTTCAAGCCCTAATTTTGTCAAGCATGCTGTTAAATGACATTTTCTTTCGTATAAGACAATGACCTCGCAACTTTTGAAATTTGGCTTGCAAAAAGGGGACAGTTCCTCTGAAGGGTTCCCGAGCTTGCCACACTAGTGACACTCTTGTTGGTGCCCGTGGGGACCCTTTTCAAATGGTGCTCACGGGCACCCTTTATTAAGGGTGCTCATTAGCACCTTTCCCGCTAAAATGTAGCCCATTAGCACCATTTTGAATGAATTACCAACTATTATCCAGCTTGTTATGAACAAGCATAATTGTAGGAACATATGCTGTTATTCTTTGATGATCCAAGTGATCCACCAAGTGAGGTATATTATAATACCGGTGTTTCCTATAACGTGATCACTAATCCTAACCTTATTCCTATCCTAACCGTTTTTATCAACTGTCCACTGATTAGAAAAATCGAATCGAGCTATATACCCTGCCTTCTTTGTATTTATATTATACATGGTTAGTACTTGCAGAAAGTTATGATATTTAACCCGTTCCCTACGAGTTTGTGAAATCCCCATAGAATTTGTACACAACCCACTAAGTGTAGTGGTGTCATGGTGTCAAAAGCTTTTGACAGGTCCATAAATACCCCAATTATATGTTCCTTATTATTAAGTGTTTGAGTTATTTTATCACAAGATTGTATCAAAGCATAATCAGTAGAAAAACCTTTTCGAAATCCAAACTGATTGCAAATAAGAGTATTATTTTCTTGTAAAAAAGAATAAAGACGTTTATAAACAATTTTTTCTAAAATCTTGGAAATGACCGGCAATAGCGAGATAGGGCGATAATTTTTTATTTGAGTTGAATCATCTTTTTTATAAATAGGAATCACTTTGGCTATCTTTAAGGAGTCCGGGAAAATGCCTGTCGAAAGTGATAATATACAAATATGAACTAGGGGAGAGGCCAAACAATAAATAATTTTCTTTAATAAATACACACTTATTCCATCATAACCGCATGATCTACTCATCTTAAACGATCGAACTATCTCTAATATTTCATTTTCATTCACTGGAATAAAAAATAATGAATTTTCATTAGCATCAAATAAATAATCCTTAAAGTTTTCATTTGAGTGTATTGTTGAGGCTAAACGTGGACCTATATTAACAAAAAAGTTATTGAAAGCAGTAGCAATTGAATGAGGGTCCGTGATTTCATTACCATTTTCAACTATTATATCAGAGCATACTTTCTTTTTAGTTTTTAAGAGATCATTAATAGTTAGCCATAATACCTTTACATTCCCTTGATTAGATTCTATTTTATTTGAATAATACCGTTTACGTGATACACGAATTAAAGTTGTTAATCTATTTCTATAATGCTTATATATATCTTTATTCTGAGCAGTTGGTTTACGCAATGATATTTTATACAAACGATTGCGAGTTAAAATTGATTGCATTAACCCCTGAGTAATCCATGGCTGTTTTATACTTATATTATCTTTTTTTTAAATAAATGGCATATTCTTATCTATATAAAAAGAGAGTTTATGCAAAAAGTTTTGATATGACAAATTAGCATCTTCAACCGAGAATATATCGCGCAATTGTTCTTTGGACAAATCAAAAATTAAAGAATCAATAGTTTGTTCTGTTTCTTTCCTCTTTTTAACGAAAATATTTTTCCTATTTTTCTCACTAATGACATTATAGCATATAACAAAAATGGGTAGATGATCTGATATATCTGAGTACAGAATACCATTTAAATGTTCTGCATGTATGACATTTGAGAATATATTATCAATTAATGTTTCACTTATTGTTACACTATCGATTCTAGTAGGTTTAGAAATATGGGGATAACAAGAATATAATAACATAGTATTATAAAATTTCAATATATTATTTGTTTTTTTAACTAAGTATAAATTATAATCACCCATTAAATATATATTTATTTTCCTGCGATATCTTATTCAAAACGGAATCTATTTGATTTATGAACGTATCTACATCACTAGTTGGTGGTCTATAAATAGTTCCTATTATCATATTTTTATTTTTACTCATACTAACTTCTATAAATAAACTTTCGGAACCTTCAATTTCTATATCAGTCCGAATTTTGAATGTAAATGTATTATTTATGTATATGGCAACACCTCCTCCTCTACCATTCTTACGGTCTTTACGTATCATTTCATAATTAGAAAGATTAAACATTTCGGGTGAATTTTCATGTAACCACGTTTCTGTGATGCCAATGGCCGAAAAGGGAAAATTATTAATAGAGTCCATTAATATTTCAAAAGGAAGACAATTCTTATTCAAACTTCGAGCATTCATATGAAATAGACTAAATTGATTACTAATGTTATTAGTTGGTCTTAAGGTAGATTGATCATGAATGCTATTAAAATCAAAATTAATCTTCTTATTAAATTCATTTATTGTATAATATTCACTATTGTGTTCAACTAAATTTTGGTCATCTTTTAAAACATCAGGATTCATTTAATTTGAGTGACATATTATCATGGAGCGCGCGAGAGTGAAGGAGTGAAGGGTGAGCGTGCAGTGACAAGAAAGTGAGCATATCAAAAAAACATAATTCTATATCCAAAAATAAAAAATACATAATTACAATATTGAGAAAATTATCAACAAGTATCATGACCGCGGTGTCCTCAAGCGAGACTCCCGATTAATTTTAACTATTATAAGTAAATCTAAATACACATCAGTGCAAATACAAAAATAACAAGATTGGACATAAACCTTCTGCAAACAAAATCAGGTTCGAAAATAACCTGATTACGTCTTACAAAAGATACAAATAATACTTATATGAATGAAGCGGTTTCAAAGTGTTATTACACATTCAAGAGAACACAAAATAAGCAGTCATTATTTATCGTGTGTGTGTGTTTTTTTTATAAGATCTACACGTACTCAATTTAACAAGCAACGGACAGAAAGACGTGCCCAAGAAAGAAATGTGTACAATACACAGCTATACAACCTAAATGTGGGTCGCTGGGGATTTCAAAACAAATCAAATGAGGGGTTACTTGCGTGTGCTCATTCATACAATAACACTGGAAGCGCCACGTTCGGAAAAAAAAAACACATCGCACTGGGCTGGCGAACATTGTTTGTGAACAATGCTTGCCACCCCAAAGCACCATGCCCTCCAAACGCCGCGCCGCACAGTGGGCCAGAACCGTTTCAAAGTGTGCCAAAATTAATTACTCATTGAAGAAGGTTAATGAAGTTCCAGTTTAAAGGAACTAAGGGTTTTCAGACCCATAGAATTCGATGGGAGTATTTTCAAATCCGTGTGACGTCATCAAAATACTGTTCTCTGATTGGACAAGGCAAATATTCATTGTAACACATATACAGGTTCAGATTACACTGATTAGTGGAACTTATAAGGGGTTTATGTACCTAATAAACACAATTTGAGCATTTACAAATATCTCTGACGTCATCAAAATACTGTTTTCTGATTGGACAAGGCAAATATTCATTGTAACACATAGACAGATTCATATTACACTGATTTATGGAACTTTCTGGACCTAAGAAACACAATTGGAGCATTTACAAATTTATCTGACGTCATTAAACTGTTTTTTGTTTCTCTCCCCCTCTCTCCCCTCACTCTTTCTCCACCTCTTTCTATCTTTTGCTATCTCTCTCCACCGCTATCTTGAATTTCGCTTTCTGTGAATTTCCTTCCATTTTTGAGCTCTCTTCTACCATTGACTACTTTCATACAATCCATATGCTTGTCCCATCATCTTAGACAAAATGTCAGAGGACTTCTTATAGATGCTACTTGTGTCAACAAAGAAAAAAGCGTACAACTGTATCTTATGTAGTTTGCCTATAGATGTATGAGCCATTGAAGTACTAACGTGATATATACGCCCTCAACGTTCGTTGGTATGAGCGCACGGCGCGCTTTTTCGCAAAAAAAGGGCGATTTCGGCAAAAAAAGGGCGAACATGTGGTTGGAAAACCACTTCTTACTCATAAGGTGGCAGATGGTGGCAGACAAATGTGGTATCAAAGTAAAGCATACATTGTAAGGAAGGCAATCATGATATTTTTAGCGCAGCAATCGGCAGCAATGTTGACCATTTTTGCGCATGAAAAAATACATCGATTTTCTCCCATTATTTGTTTGATTCTACTAAACATAAATTCCGACATAACTAACAGTTTAGCTTTAAAATGTATGATTACTTAGGATAACTATTATAAAACGAGCATTTCAAATTTTAAGTCGATTAAGCAAGCCGTTTGGCAAATATCATGAAAAAAACGCAATATTGCATTTAACACAATGCGTTCCCTAAAATCAACATTTCTGGACTTTGTGAAGAAAAATGACCCACTTAAAATAAATATCGAGAAGAAATATTGTTCGGAGATGTTCTACAGGTTGTATTCTTTGCTTAAAACATGAAAAAAAGCAATTTCATTTCCATGACCAAGTCACTATTTTGGCGCACTTTTGCTCACACCTGGCCCACTGTGCGCCGCCCCGAACTTGCAACCCTAAACTCAAAATCGAATAAAAGAGCATTATTTTATGAACAAAAACGAATAAAGAAGGGTTCAACGTATAGACCCACTTTCACATTATCTGCGTATTAGCATACATTATATTAAGATTAAGAATAATGACTTAGACTTAGACTAAGATTAAAATTGATATTACGATTAAAGGGACTTAGTAACATTGTCCAAATCCTCAAAATAAAATTTTAATTCTAGCGGCTCCCTCATACCTTGTTGTATTTGTATTAACAATAAAATCAGGGGACCGGTTTCGGTTTTTCAAATTTCATCTTTGTTACAAAGATATGTACGATCGAAGTATTCAGATAAGGAAAACTCCCCCGGAGTTTTGAAACCGTGTACAAAGTGAGTGCAGTGAGTTGGTGAATATCACTTTGCATTTTCGCTCATTACTTGGCCATGCAATGTGCATTTGACTTGAAATGTTCACACAGCAGACTACTTGCTCCCACCAGTTGTAAGTTTGTAGCTAAGCCGATTCCAAGATCCCAACACCAACCCATCGGAATTCAACTTACTGCAGTATAATAACTACACCAAACAAGACCCCGTTCAAACGCATGTTCAACTTTGCTAAGGCAGACTGGCCCGCTTTCACCGTAAACCTTGATCGCGCTCTAACAAATATCCCAGCAGACCCTAAGAACTATGAATCTTTCATAGACATCGCCAACAAGGTGTGACGCAGACATATCCCGAGAGACTGTCCCACGAGATACATCCTTGGCATCAACGAAATATCAAGTCACCACAGCCTATAACACAGATGATGATGATGATGATCCACATCACTTGTATGGCGCCATTTATCTGTTCAAACATTCCAAGGCGCCTGCTCCTCCAAATGAAAGCTCATTTACTGCACATTTGCTTAAAAAAAGTTACTCGACAGTTTTGAGGCCCGCTATGAAACCTTCAAGTTTGTCAGCGTTGCGAAGCACAGGAGGTAAGGAGTTCCAGAGGCGTGGAGCAACTGATGAGAAGACTTGATCACCATACGTCTGGCAGCCCTGGACGAGACTGACACTTTCTGCTAAGGAAGCAACATATCGAGGGGCATGATCGTGGACAGCCTTGAGTGTCAGTAGTAAGACCTTGAACTTTATCCTGTACTCAACCGGCAGGCAGTGCAATTCTTCCAAGATTGGTGTGATGTGGTCATACTTTTCCTTCCTGTGAGTAAGCGAGCAGCTGCATTCTGTACAGCTTGACGTCTTCTTACTAATGCAGCTGGAATGCAAACAAGACGACCATTGAAGAAGTCCAATCTGGATGTATTACGGAATGGATGAGGCTCTCTGCTGCAGCACGGATGAGGGTGGTCTTATCGCGGCAATCTTACGAAGTTGGAATGACTTAAAGGGGACCACCAGGTCCAGGCAAAGAAGAACACATAAGTTATATGCTTTGTACATTTTGTGATATCAAATAGATACCCAACATTTTGCAAAAGGTTGTGTAATTCATAAACAAAGCAATTAATTTCCACCACATTGCTTTCTACGGCTTTCTGTTAAAAAAAATTAAGACGGTTTCCGATGATAATATTAAAGTGTGTGTTATCCATTATGGTGTTGAATAATGAGTTGCCATTAATTGCAGAAAGGCAGAAAATGCCCATTCAATTTACAAATCTAATTGTCACAAATGCGCATATTTCCTTACTTGCAATCAATCACAACTTTGCGATTAATAAGAAGTTAACAAGTCTATTTAACCCCCATGAATGTACACTTAAGATGAGTTGAGAGCTTGTTCCTTTGGTAACATTTTGTTCCTGTAAGCGTTATATTTATAACGAGAGAATAAGGAAATCTATTTTTGGTTTAATTTTGTTATAGACCTGACGATTTCAGTGTGCTGTCTGCTGTTCCCGCTCATCCTTGGGGAGACTGACTTAACTATATCATCGACGATCGACGATTAATACCAATTTCAAGTGGTGAATATATTGATATTAAAAATATGAAAACAAAGCATTTTTATTTGTTGTTATTACAAAAGAAACGTCTGAAACCTATTGTGTTCAACTTTTGGCAAGAACATTTGTTACTCCCAGTGAATTTTGATTGGTATTATGTTCTTCTGTTTAAATTTAAGACATTGAAACATAATAAAATTAGACAATTCAATTTCAAATATTTGTATTTGTTTTTGCCATCAAGATATAATTTATGTAAATGGAAGATCGTCAATTATGATAATTGTCTATTTTGTCATACACCAGAAACAACTAAGCATATGATGTTAGATTGTAAAAATCTGAAATTATTTTGGAAAATTATATCAAAGATAATATTTTATTTTTGTGGCATAGAATTGGAGATAAATGAGGAATTGTTAACTATTGGTTATAAGATTGGAAATAATGAATTTTATTTGGTTAATCTACTGATTAACTTTGCCGAATATATCATTTATAAAAATTACATTAAAAAATCACGGAAAGGGAAAATAATGAGTGTCAAAACTATGCTACAAGAGCTAAAATATGATTTAATATTTTATCTCAATTGCAAAATATATTTTCCAATTGGGTTAAACAAAGTAAAACAGTTCATTGATTTTTTGTCATAATTGTGTATGTATAATACAATATTTATATGTTTTTGTTTCTGTTTTTATGAATAATGTAACCATATAACTTGTAAATTTTGAATAAAATAAAGTTCCCTGAATGGGGCAAAAGAAAAAAAAAAAAAATATATATCATCGACGAGGTAAGAATCCAGATTGTCTTAAATACTTAATTTGTTTGTGTTGATTCATTGATTTCCAACTATTACTAGTTATTCAAGCCTCTACACTAACTTGTTTCTCTACTGGCCCGTTCGGGCAAGTAAAATCATAAATGTATTTACTTGCCCACTAACTTCTACATCTGATTTTTATGTGAGGAACTACATCCATTCCCCTAGTTGAAGACAAATTAAAGTTGCCCAATCGGGCAGGCAAACTAGACCATTTATGAAATTTTACTTGCCCGACATCAATTTCTACTTCCTTTTTTTTTTTTACAAATTATTACACACAATGTAGAACAGTGAAACCTCATTGTAACAAGCAAAATCGGCCCATTGGTCGGTATTCTTCTAAATTTATCAACTTAAGCCACACTATTAAAAAAGAAAGAAAAGCAGTGCACCAGTCAACACCTGTGAAATATATTTCGACATTGGTTGTTGTCATGCACCACCGTGAATTGTTCATCACAAGACTCAAAACATTCCAGTGAAATAGTTTAAAAAGTCACAAGTAATATTTCCTTTCCTTTTATTCGACTGATGAAAGAGACATAATATTTCTGGTGACTTGTTGAACTATTTGATTGGAGCCAAGGAGCCCTATGTCTATATTAATGAAGAGAAGCAAACATAGGCTGTGCAGGAATACAGTAATTGTGCTAGTCAAATGCACGGGTATGAACTGGTTACTGTTTATTTCTGTCTTGAGGCTAGCTTAAGTTGATTTACTTATTAGAATATCATATATTGAATGTACCTCTTTATATCTTGTATCAGGGCTGAACAGTTATGAAATAAATAAAACATGGACATGTGAAATTGACTAACTACATGTATGTATGTCAGATTGTCAGGTTCCAAATTATTACAAATTTACTCTATTTCTATACACAATTACAGGTGTATTTTCCTGGGCTATAGGAATACATTTTATTTTGTTATAATTGAAGTGTGCTATTTACCAAAGTATTGTATTTCTTGTGTGTGCTTATATTTTTATCAAGACAGAAAATAGGATTTTTGTATCCTTATGCAATAATAAAGCAGCTAAGTACATATGATATGCAGCTCAAAGAGATATCTTGATCATGAGAATAAATACATTTCTCATCTTATATTTCTGTTGTAAATAGTGACAGAGAGAGGTTTTCTTGTCTAAGCCGAAATGACTTGTATACATAACATTTATTTTATTATATATATAAAAATGCACTCACCTGATTTGTACTAGCTGCACTACCTCTTTAGACATTTCCAATGTTTTGGGGATCTTTTCTGATTTAACTCCAGGGCCCCGTTGCAGAAAGAGATACAATCGATTGTAAGTTACAATTGATCGTAAGTCAGTCGAGTTTCAACGAATCAGATTTCCGCATGTAGAACACGTGATCGGACTTGCAATTAATCGTAACTTACACTCGATTGTATCTCTTTCTGCAACGTGGCCCAGAAGTGATTACTGTTCTTTTCCTACTATAAGTTCCAATTGATGTGCATTCTAGTATTCTTGTATGTCCTGTAGAGTAGTATTAATTTAGTTTGTGTACAATATATTTGCTGTCCACAAATTAATTGGTGGAAACATTTTCAGTAGACATCTTCATTTATAAGAATAAATTGGTGTTGGTTCCCTGACTAAAGCTGTTAAAGTTTGTTATCTTGCCTTTACTTCATGGAAGAAAAGCATACTGTATTCAAAGGTGTAATTATAGATTTCACCTTTTTTGTACCTCAAATTAAAATGTTGATGTTTGCCAACAGCCGAACTTGGTATATTACATGCACATTGTATTACTTCTTTATATTACTTTTATTTACTTTTGTCTAGATATTGCAGAAGGGAAACCGAATATACATAGCAACAGTGTCATACATGGCAACAGTGTCGTATGTGGTTATTTTCTCTTACCCACTATGCATAGTGGAAACTGAAACCGGTCATATTGTCAATAAAATGTGATTTTGTTATGGAAAAAAAAATTGTTTGATCTGATGATTTTATTGGTTATAATGTGATGTTGAGAGTGTATGTGGACCCCTAAAGTTGTTTGCTTGCATCCCAAGGGGTGTATGTATGCACCCTTCATGGAACAATTGTGCACCCCAAATTGTACCCTATAGGGTGCTCTTTTGCACCCGTAAGGGTCGAGTCTGCACCCCATATGGTACAAGTTTGGACCCCAAATAGGGGTGCAATTTTGCACCCCATTTTGGGGTGCAAAATTGCACCCTATAGGTGGCTGCTATTGTGGCAGCGGTCTGCACCCTATAGGGTACTCTTTTGCACCCCTAAAGGTGCAAGTCCGCACCCCATGGGGTACAATTAGCACCCCAAATAGGGGTGCAATTTTGCACCCCATTTTGGGGTGCAAAATTGCACCCTATAGGTGGCTGCTATTGTAGCAGTGGTCTGCACCCTATAGGGTGCAAATTTGTACTAAACTAAATGAAAACCTTTATAATATTTAATTTTCTAATTTTTAGGCCTGGAGGTGAGAATTTCAAAGATCAGCGTAAGAGCGTGAGAAAGGGGTAAGATGCATGTGTTTCACGCTCA
Organism: Echinarachnius parma; assembly: GCA_037951105.1. Lineage (NCBI taxonomy): Eukaryota > Metazoa > Echinodermata > Echinoidea > Clypeasteroida > Echinarachniidae > Echinarachnius > Echinarachnius parma. Next base: position 37,850 of record JBAMJV010010465.1, on the reverse strand, counting down.
ATGCGTGAGAGTTGGCAACCCTGTACTGTATAGTTTAAAATGATTGATTAAGTTCGAGTTTCTCAATATTTTGTTTGAGCCAGGAATTTCGTTCAAAAACAGTATGTGGTTCATTAATCAGAAAATAAAAAAACATATTCTGATAAGATGACTGATCATTGTTTTTTCTTTGAAGTTCATCCGGTCCATTCGAATCCTGTCATCAGCCAATGCAATGCTTCAGGGCTCTTGGCAGACTGTGCGATGTCCATGTCGGCTGGTAGTCTTAGTTACTTGTCGTGTGAGATGCGTGGTTTCTACCCAGCAGAAGAAGCAGCAATGGAATGGCGACGGGAAAGTGGTCATTCGGTAATAGCGCAAACCTCAACTCCAACAAGAAATGATGACGACACCTATTCGATGCAGTGTTCTATTAATGTCAGCGTGCTGGTGCCTGAACGCTTTTGGTGCAACGTCTCCTACCTATCAGAGCATGGAACAAAACGTCGTGGATCTTCAATTTATTTGTCCCCAGGTATTGACATCACTGATTATTAACGTGCATGTAATATCGTTTTGTCTTAGTTTGACCGTGTGGAGAGACTTTCTTTTATAAAAGAAAATACCAATAATCAAAGTACTTTTAGTTGTAGGGCTCATTTGTGCAACCCCATCATTTGGATCAATACCGAACCATATACTTTGGCCTGTACTTTCGCATCTTTCGCCTGTCATGAAAATAGGTAGTATAAACTTATTAAAGCGGTACCAGGATTATTATCCCACGGACAATACGCCACTAGGGTTATTACCCCACGCCTTTTAAAAAAAATACTCATTCTACATATTCATCAATTAGTTTGGCCAATGATTATGTTGTCGGTAACTTTCCCCAATACTGTTATGGCTTTAATAACATTATACATTCATAAACGTAGATAAATCCTATGAATCAGTCCCTTGCCTGACAATAAAACTCAGTCTGGTAGTTCCCAAATGGTGAATTTGACAGAATGGTAGACAGTGCAAGAGGGATAAGCGGGATTGTCTGAATTTAAATATGAAGACGTATGTGTCTGTCATCCCACCAAAGAAAGGGGTCATATGGAAAGACACTGTTGTTGATTATGCAATATAAACAAAAATAGACATAAACAAGCGATACTCGAAACCTACTGAATCCACAAAATCAGCATTGTAAAAAAAAGAATTATATATTAATTCAAAATTATGTTCCTTTTCTGTGTGTATCTATAGACACTTTTAGTTATAGTTTAGCTGTTTAAGTTAGAATGTAAGTTATTTAATGTATCGTTTTAGTTTTTAGTTCTAGAGGCTACTGATATAAAAGTTTCTACTTGTTAGATACCCCGGCATAGGTACATCTATATTTGTATGACTCATCATTACTGTATGTATTATATTTTATGATGCCGAATAAATGTTAATTTAATTGAATTTCTCATTTAAAAGTTGCATTCATGTACAATAGTAAAATAATACAGAACATGAATTATCTTTGCATTGTACTTAACCACAACTACACGGCACATTACTGATTGAAAAAACCTTTCACTTTCATTTACTTGCAATTTACTTGCAATTTAATAATATTAGTACATATTTGATATGACATAAATGAAGATGACTTTATTCCTAATGTGAATGAAACACATTTTAATGACATAGTCATGCTTTATAATTATGAATTATAAGAAAAGTCGTTCTCCGCTACTTGTGAAACACTCTATATCCACGTACATTGATTTGAGGAAGTCGAATAAGTAATCGAGATTAATGAGATATTTGTATTGGCATGATTGATTTATATAAGTGTGTCTAATTTCGAATTTCATTCTAAGAGACTTCATATGTGTCCAAGAAGTTTACACCCTTTCCAGAAAACAGCCTCAAAACACGAAGCATGTTGAGATTATCTATAAATTACACCTTTTATTTCACATGTTAGACTGTTTATCTTATTTATTTCTCCCTAATTTCGTAGTTCCAACTGAAGAAATATATCCTACAATTACCCAATGCGAACAGTCTTTTCAACCAGGGACATGCATCTATCATGCACACAATAATGATGCCCCAAATCTCACATGTGAGATTGAAAGTGTGTATGTTCCTAAATACGCGTCATTGGAATGGAGAGGGGAAGATGGGAGGATACTTCCTTCCCATACAACTGCTGTTTCCAAGAACAAAGATACATCCACGTTAAGAATTACAGCCTCTGTCAAGACATCTGAAACTGAAACGTTTTGGTGTAACGTGTCATACGATCGCAGAGTGGGGTTAAATGGTTCTGGAACAACAATCCAGGTGCTTGCAGGTACAAAAATAATACATATTGAAAACGTAATTTGTGCAAAAAATAGTTCAGCCAAGAAGGTTCATTAACCCCTTGTCTACGGAATCCTAGTGAGCTGTCTAAAAAGTCTATTGGGGATTTCAGAATCTCGAAGGGAACGGGTAAATATTACTAACAATTTCAACACTTCTTTTTGTAAAGTACACTGCAGCCTTTACGATAATACTATAAACCAATAAATGTTCGGAATCCAATTTCAGTACCTGTGTACAATCCAGGAAGCAGTAACATACAGTATACTTGTATAATCTAGGGCTTCATGTAAACGTAGACACATACTAATGTAAGTCATTTATGTATTCATCAACACTGTTTTATAGAAAGCCACCCATTTGTGTTCATTTTGTGTTCACTGTATGCTAAATCAATATTACATAAAATTAATGACTACGGCAGAGAATCTTCAACTTCAATTTCAATAGAAATAAACATATAATTAAAATAAATTGAGTTAGTACTGGATTTAAGAATATGCGAGAGAAATTAATGTGTGCAAAAGGCTTCGCACATTCCACACAATTTGTTTGTTATGTTTGCTTTGTTTTGTTGTATTCCACAGTTACCTCGTTAAGTACTACACGACTCATCGGCTTTCTAGTTATCGGTTTGGTTCTGTTCTGTGCTGCTGCAATTGGTGTGAGATGTTTTACTCTTCATATTGGAAACGAAAGTAAAGGTGACTTTAATTCTAATTAGAGCTTGGATCTCTTCTTGAGTCCATTAATAATGAATGTTAAATGAAACGCTTTGGACTATTGATTATGAACAATTGAATTCTATCCATATTGAGGCCGAAAATAGCTGAAAAGTGTAGGTTTGTGTTGAGTGTGGTTGTGTTGCAAAATTAACACTCAATTCTGTACAATCAAATAATTATTCCGGAAGTATATGTCTTTAAATTTGGTCCCCCCAAAACCTGTACAAATTGAGAAATTGTGTGCACGGCAATGAGTGTGTACGTGAGTGTGTATTATAATAATGATTGTCCTTTTTAATTCTCCTTTCCATTTGGATTTATAGGGGCTTGCCCTATATATGCAGGGTTATGCATTGTTTGCCATCTCATGAATAGTTGATATGCACTGTATGTAATTAGATCAGGCTCAACCAGACGGCTGGGTGGAAAATACTCGTTGTGAGATACACACCTGCGTACACACTCATTGATTTGCATACAGCTCAACCAGACGGCTGGGTGGAAAATACTCGTTGTGAGATACACACCTGCGTACACACTCATTGATTTGCATACAGCTTCTCAATTTTGTACCGGTTGTTGTGTCGATCAAATTTTGCAATCTACCTTTGGAAATATTGAATAATTATGTGAAGTGGAGAATTAAATATGCGACTAGACTACACCCAACAAAATATTACACTTTTCAGCTATACTCTGCTTCAATGCGGATATAATAAATGACATACGTTTTGAATTATGTACAATCAAAAGTTTATTATCCCTGTTCGTCTATTTCAAGTTAATACACGTATGGACTGAATCCTAATACAAAGAGCCCTAATACGACGATCTTCTAGAGCAGTAGTTCAGTTTGTGCAGTGGGGTGTTGTACAGAGAGTTAAAATTGATTACAAAGTTGCAAATCTAATTGGTTCAAATGTGCTTATTGTCTAACTTGCAATCAATTGCAACTCTTACAATCTCTTCCAACTCCTTCCGCACACCCCCTGATATAATTATGATACTCATGATTCGCACCATGTCTCGATTTGAAAAGATACTTCATCTAAAAATACATTTTATACAGAGCATCGTTAAGAATGTGAAAAACCCTTGCTATGGTCGGCCATATAGGAATCAGTCATCTCTTTTGCTTACTCAGCTCTTCGTAGTGTAACAGTTTAACGTTTTTTTTTGTATGTTTTTTTGTATGTAAAAAAGATCATCAGTTCATCTTATTCATGTGGAAATTATTAACTGTACACTTCTAAGGAAAAATAATGCGCAGGAAACGAAAGAGAAAAGAGATGAAGTAAAAATGCCATATGAACTTCCACATATCCAATTATGGCTACATCAGTACTGCTACTTTTTGTTATTTTTTCAGATGTGCATGAAATAGAACGCCTGAAGTCAAACATTTTGGGATATATAGGAGACAGGCCTACCCAGATAGGTTTAGTTGGAGCCGCATCCGTTGGAAAATCGTCATTAATCAACACTGTATCAACAGTTCTTGAGGGAAAATACAGAGGTTGGTGGGAACCAAGAACTAGGATGATTCGAAATTTTTTCGGATTAGTGGCAGATTATTGCGAGGTTTTTGTTGAAAAAGTCGCTACTGCACCAAAACATCACATGGGAGGATACACACAGTGGCGAGAGCCTGTACAAATTACTGAACATTTAACCATCCGAGACAATCGAGGTTGGGATGACTGGACTAATGAAAATGCCTGGAGAGAACTTGAAGCACAGATAGGTAAGATACATTAATAGTATGAAAACATGCTTTTAGTTGGTCACACATAATTAGTTGTTATCTACCTGATAATTATTACTGTTTATATTTCAATGCTAACTACAAAACTATTAATTATGGTAAATGTGTGAATTTATATTCTAAATGCATTTGAACTATGGAAACTTGACTCTTACGAATACCATCCATTACATGCAAACAATTAAAGCAGTTCAGGAGCACTAATATGCCATCCTTATTATTATGGCCCTTTTCATAATAAGGACTGGTGCACCTGTCATGCCCGCCATACATGCCAATCATACCGCTTTCGTTGATGCATTCATAATAATGTAATACAACCCCAAATTATATCTCGCTTCCAAATGCAAATCAAACCTTGATATTTCGTTTATGGCGTGCAGATGGCACTTCATCAGGATGGCAGAATGTAATCTGGGAAGGAAATATGGAACCTTATGAAGAGGCAGCAAAGGATAACACCGAAAGTGAACTATCCCCTCTGAACCCACTGCTGGAACTGAGCCCCAAATTGACAACTCTAATCCTTGTCTTGAAGTGAGTCTTAATGAACAACAATACAAATATAGAAACTTGTATACAGTTTGAATACATTGAGAATCGGCCTTATTCACCTTAAATTAATTGCAGTACCCTAATTTTAATTGTTTCCAGACTTAGATTTTCTCTTTAAAGGGATCTAAATTAGTAACATCAAAATCAACAAACCTCTTCCAGATTTCTAGCAGTTTTCACTTAACTCGTTGCATCCGTATTACCACTGCCAAACGAGGCATTCATTTGAACAATATTTATAATGATTGAAGTGATTTGAAAGTCTCTAGTACAAAGTCAGTGAAATGGGCTTGTGAATTGTAGTTTGTATTTTTGCCCATTGCCCGGTCATATGACATTTACCATGGAATATTTACACTTCACTCAGTGGACATATCAAATTACAGAAATACACATTGTATCAGTCACCCATTTGTTGGTTCCTGCACGTGTCATCAAATGCTACTATACAGGGTGCCGCCCCCCCCCCCCCCGCTCCCCCCCCCCCCCAAAAAAAAAAATGGAACGGGGTAGTCCGGTGTCTTATGTCAGAAACGCAAGGTTTGTGAACATTTCATATACATTTTGGGACACCTGGTTTAATCGAAAGAGAAAATTCCGTAGATTCCGAATCTGGTTGTCTACATTTTTTTTAAATAGCCCAAAGTAGTTATATTCGGAATTTAATGACCTAATGTCATTGGCTTATGAAACAGAAATATTGCGCGTTTTTACTTAACGCACGCTCAACTCTGAAATGGGAACAATTTTATCGTTGCGTTACACCCGATTTTTCACGCATATCCCTCATTAAAAAATTATAATAATTTAATATTCATAATTTTTTGGAAATCGCTTTACAATTATATGTCATTAATTCTAACCATAATATATTGGAACTATTTGAAAATCGCGTGTATATTTCCTGCTAAAAAAAAAACAATTACACAAGCGCAAGCAGACGTATCTTTTATATCCCGTGACAAATCGATACGACAATGCTTGTGTTTACATTATCATTGTTTAATTAAATACATTAAATTGCAACATTGACAAAACAAATATTAATCGAAAAAGTAGATTCTGCTTCAAAAATACTTAAAAATCACGTTGTTTCCATCCTGTTCACCCCGTAGAATTGTTACCTTTAATCATTGTACTAAGGCAGCTATTTGGAGGCAATGCGCGTATCGCGTAAAACTGTATGTAGCCCGCATATGGGATCATTAGAGTGAGCGTTTTACTTTACCTTTATAAGGAACAACTATTTTATAGTATTTTGTGAAAATGTCATATACATTTTGGGAAACAAGGCTTAAACGAAAAAGAAAATTCCATAGATTCTGAATCTGGTTGTGTCCATTTTTTTTAAAATAGCGCAAAGTATCGCTATTTCGATTTTAAGGATGCATGTTTTTCGCTTCCGCAACAGAAAATCGGGCGTTTTGACTCCAAGCGCGCTTGATTTCTGAACTCTAAAATGACAACGTTTAAGCGATAAATTTGATTTTTTAACAAATACCATTACTCACTAAGGTAAAGAAATATACACTCTTATTCTTTACAAACTCGCAATAAATGTAACGACAATCATTCTTGCAAAACATTTCATAAATTGATCAAACCATGCGTTTAGTTTATCAAAACTCCGTTAATGCATACAAGACTAGTGCATGTCTTTAACTCATGCACAAAGTCAACGCAGTTACTTTATGACTACCGAAATTTAACTTATTATTGAGAAAAGGCGTTCTGTTAAAAATTTGGAAACAAAAATAAAAGAACAAACACTGCTCTTTTAGACTCTGGTTGTTCTTAATATTTGATAGGACTGAATTTCAGATTGTTAACCATGCGTGTATTTAACGGAAAGGATGAACATTTCTCGTCCAGTGCGCGTATACATAAACAATCAGATAACTATTTCATGTATGGAACCACACTTAAGAATTCAATCAACTGGCTCTTTATATTCGTGAGAGTATACTTTTATTATCAGTATTAAACATGTTATTATTAATAATCGTGTATTCGGCCATAATATAATGTAAAGATAAAGAAGAAAAAGAAAGAACAACTCAGATACAAGTGGACCAGGGCACGCAAAAGTAATATTGTTTAGCTTATTACTATGTCCAGACTCTGGAGAAATGTGAGCCCTCACACGTAACTGGTTAATGTCTTTCAGATTAATGTTTATCTTTAGAAAATAAATTACATTTATCATTTTTTAACAATAATTAGTGACTGAATCTCTCATGTGCTCTGCAACACACCCCCTTTAACTTGTTTGTAAAATGTTTGCATGGGTAAAGTAATAATATATGTATATGATATTCATTATCCAGAGGTCGACCGGCACAACAATGTACAAACATAAAGGATAATTTATGAGTTTGGGATCTCGGGGCATGTTTAACATTTTAACGGACAATTACACAGGCAATTCATTTTCCCCGGGAATGTTAAATACTTTCTGACTTCTGTACAAAATCAGCCATTCCCGAGTAGTAACTGTAGGCGATCGGAAAAGTGTGAGGCAGACAAAATATCTTCTTCTTTTTTTTTTTTTGGGGGGGGGGGGGGGTGTCTCAGGGTCAAATTTGAATAATTGCTTAGGCGATTATGCTCAAATAAACTATTCCTCTTGTTATTTTCCTAAATTGAAAACAGGCAATTTGCCCGTGTTTTAACGAGATGTAATAATAAGCAAAAGCGTAGACGGAGGGGGTTGGTATACCTAAATCGTGTAGGCCTATACATGTGAATTGTCTTATGAAGAAAAAGGATAGGGAGATATGCAGCTTCCAATATAATGATATATATTACTACTGTATTTTTGTTACACAAATTGGTACAAATATGTGTAACATTTTCCGCTTTTAAGTAATTACATAAATTGTGTACTGTAATGCAGATGATGTGATTATACAATGCCAAACTAGAGGGCAAGGTAGCAAATTTGTATTATTTTTTTATTTACGCAAAATGGAAGGGGCTGAAAATTGCCCCATTAGGTCCCAAGCTGTGCCTCTCTTTCATTGAGTGTGGTAATGTTATTACAAACAATTATTTCCTTAATTTTGTATCTATAGTATTATGGCTAGCGCAGCATTTCAGTCATTTCCTTTTTTGTATAGTATAGGTATGGTTTTCGTTATTATACAGCTGTACATGTAGTTTCATGATCTACCATTTCAATCAACTTACATGTTTCATTTTCCCATGCTCTTTTCTTCCACCTCCCATTATAACGAACCAGTATAATCGGTTAACCGTATAATCACTTCATTTGAAGGAAATTATTACTATCCCACCATCATCATGATTACTTAGTACTACAGGGAAACCCCGTTATAACGAGCTCGCTTATAACGAGGTACCGTTTATAACGAGGAGAATCATTTGGTCCCGATTGTTCCAATTAGTGGGGGCAATTAGGGAGATATAGGTCTGTTTGGTGCAACTTCTTCTAAAAGCACCAAATTTGGTCCAGAGGTAGCCCATACTATACTATTACGATTTCTGGTGGATGCCAAGAATGGCGGCCCCTGGGACCGCCATAACGGTCAAAATTCAAAATGGCCGCCATCGGAGGTAAGGTCAAGTGTAGTTTCAACCCAAAAGGGGCCACAAAACCCAAATTTAGTGTAACTAAGGGGTTTCTAGGGTCAGGGAATCTGATTATGATAATATTTCTTCGATTAAACATGAATGTCGCCCCTTTGGACCGCCATATTGGTCAAAATTCAAAATGGCCGCCATCGAAGATAAGGTCAAATGTAGTTTCAAGCCAAAAGGGGCTACAAAAACAAAAACAAATATGCAATTGAGGGGTTTATGGGGTCAGAGAACCCAATGCTGATTGTATTTCTTTGTTTAGACATGAAGGGGCGCCTCTTAAGACCGCCATATTGGTCAAAATTCAAAATGGCCGCCATCGGAGGTAAGTTAAAATGTATAGTTTTAAGCCAAAAATGGCTACAAAAACAGAAACAAATATGCAATTGAGGGTTTCTGGGGTCAGAGAATCTGATGCTGATAGTATGTCTACGATTAAACATGAGGGGGCGCCTCCTGAGACCGCCATATTGGTCAACATTCAAAATGGCCGCCATCGAAGGTGAGGTCAAACATAGTTACAAGCCAAAATGGGCTACAAAAAATAAAACTAGTTTTAATTAGGTGGTTTCTAGGGTCAGAGAATCCGATTCTGAAAAATGTTTCTACAATTAAACATGAAGGGGCGCCATATGGGACCGTCATATTGGTCAAAATTCAAAATGGCCGCCATCGGAGTTATGGTCAAATGTAGTTTCTAGCCCAAAGGGGCTACACAAACAGAACTTGATGCAATTAAGGCGTTTCTATATAAGGTCAGAGAATTTGAATATGATAATGTTTCTTTGATTACATGTAAAAGGCCGCCCACTATAGGGCAATTATGTACAAATCCAATATGGTCGCCATATAGGTTTATTGTAGATTCAAGTGAAGAGAGGCTAGATTAACCAATGTTCATACATTTAAGGGTCTTTCAGGGACATAAAATCTGATTCTGGGACAATTTTGTTTGGATGAAATGTGAAATGACCCTCCTGGATGCGCCATTTTGATACAAATCCATATGGCCGCCACTGCATAAGGTCTACAACAAGGTCTACAAAAAGAGGAGTTTGTGCGATTCAGGGGTTTTCAACAATTTCAGGGCACGCACATAAAATAATTCTGAAGATTTTTGTTTTATTAGATAAGAAAGAGCGCCTACTGGGGCAGCTATGTCAATACAAAATTGTATATGGCATCCATGTCCCGATTGGTCAAGTGATGAGATGTATTCATGAGACAAATGCAAATTAAGATCGACTAGGAGAATATGGTGAATGAAAATCGGGTGGTTCTACTGACTAGTTTAGAGGCGTATTAAGGCTTCCTTCAACTATGATGTGGATTGCTTACACACCACACCCAAGACAATTTCTCAGTGGATCCGGTTAGAATTATATGCCCTTATCATTACCAACCATAATTCAAGCGACTACCATGTAATACAGTGGGATTCTTCAAACTTGATTCTTCTGATTCATCAAATATCAGACTACTAGATCTATACCTATTATTAAACTTATCATCCTTGTAGTCAAACTCAGTCGAGTCGATGTCTGTTCACAAAACTCATGGTAAGCAAAATCCGACTACCTCTTGATGTGCTTTAGGTATCAGATTAATGTTAAAGCATGAGTGATGCACACTGTCTCCAAGCTCAAGGGAAAAGTAAGCTCCAGGAATGTCCTTTCTGCCAAACTGAGCACATCCAAGTGAGGAGATAACCCATTAACAATCAGAGCTACGTTCTGGCTTTCTGCTATTCTGCTGCAGTATATGCCTGGCCGGTGTGGGAAAGATCGGCACATGCAAAGAAGATTGATCATGTGCTTATCACAAGATGCCGCTACAACACAGGATGCTTGAGACCAACCAGGAGTGATAACATTTATCTGCTCTCTGGCATCGCACCCCCTGAAATAAGGAGAGCTGCTGCTAGCCAGAAGGAACGATTGAGACAAGCATAGGACGTGAGACATCCCCACCATGACCACCCACTACATCATCGGCGTCTCAAGTCATCTGCTGACCCTCTTGACTGTAGTGTGTATTCAAGAAGGCTCAAACTCTGGGAAGAGAGAATGGAGGAGATGCCTATAGACAAGCGTATGCCTATGCATCCATCTAATAAATTACCGGCAGGATTCAACCAACCCTGGATGACTTTGCGTAGCCTGATTAGGCTTCGGACTGGCATGGGTAGATATAAGTCCAATAATAGCTGGGGATACATCGATTGCCATGGACCACATGCTTAGTTGTGATATGATGCATGGAATGTGCACAATCGAAGATCTGGCAGAGGCCAACAACATAGAGCTCAGATTTGCCCGCCATTGGCATGCAGAAGATTGTGTGATGATATGAAATGAATGATGTCCAAGGTACTGAAGGCAGACTGTGAGTTGGTTGACAAGTTGGTTGATGGGATCGTAGCGCTGCATAGTTATGGAAGACAAGATGGATGGGTTAATCATATTGGGGACTATCCTCGTTCTGGAACTGTACTGTACCTATATGGCACATATCTTAATTTAAAAAAAAAACTTGGAAAGGGTTACTTTTTACTACCTTTACGCCCTAAACAGCACAAACTTCATTTGTTGGCATATTCTCTCCAACTAACAAACATAAAGGAAAGTACTTTGCGAAACAAATCATCAAGGATTCAGCCATGTGATTATGATGGCCGTGGACCAATCATATGAACAGTCAAGCAAAACATGGTTGAGTGGTTGGTCTCTATGAAAAGCCAGAGGCCCTTTTAAGAATATATGCTGTCTGCATGAAGCTGCCGACTGTGATCCAATTGACCGTTTGTATGGGCCAGAATTTGTACATTGGAAAGGTCATCACTTCTAAATTAACTGAGAGCATCTGTTTTGGGTCCCTGGTCAGGATTAAGTGTCCTTCTTTCTCTATCTAGGTCTCCCTTAAAATGCTTATTTTGACCCGTAAATGTTGCGTCAGAAGCGACCATGTTACCATCTTTGTGATATCATGTCAGAACTGTACATTTTGACCCCGGATCCTTTACACTAGCCAGCTTTTCTAAATGGATGGCGGCCAAATTGGATTTTACCAATCTACCAGCCTCATAGAATGTTTTTTTTTTCTGATTCAATTGAAAATTTGAAATTTGGGGTATAGGCTACATGAATGGACCAAAAAGTTGCTTTACCGTTTGTCACAACCATTACCATGTACCATGTATCCCTAAGATGGCATATACCCCCCCCCCCCCCCCGCCCTTATGACACGCCTGAAACACGCCTTTATCCCCAAAACCTTTGATTTTGTAGCCCCTTTTTACTTGAAACTAAAATTGAGCTGAACTCCATGCGATGGTGGCCATATTGGATTTGTATCAATAATACAGTCCGGGGGATCCTTTGGAGTTTTATTGAATAAATAGCCCCATGATTGGATTCCCCTGTCCTTCGAAACCCCTGAAACGCTTGCATTTTTATATGCTATTGCTAGCCTTCTTTCATTTGTATTGAAACACAATTGACATTGGGTCAAACATTGTCTAATAGAGGGCATATTTAATATTAACTGACATAGCAGCTCCAGTGGGCCCTCTAGTTTCACGTCTAATAGAAAACATATCAGAATCAGATTCTCTGACCCTGAAACCCCCTAAATCGCAGGATTTAAAAAAAAATGCACTTTTTGACGGGAAACTAAGTGTGTCCTTACCTCCAATGGCATCAATTTTGATTTTGTACATACATGGCGGTCCCAGGGGCACCCCTTCAGGTTAATCAAATGAATATCAGGTATCATCATTATCTTACCCTGTAAACCCTTTGTGGCTCCTTTTAAATTGAAACTACATTTGACCTTACCTTCGATGGCGGCCATTTTGAATTTTGACCAATATGGCGGTCTCAGGAGGTGCCCCCTCATGTTTAATCGTAGACATACTATCAGCATCAGATTCTTTGACCCCAGAAACCCTCAATTGCATATTTGTTTCTGTTTTTGTAGCTATTTTTGGCTTAAAACCACACATTTTACCTTACCTCCGATGGCGGCCATTTTGAATTTTGACCAATATGACGGTCCCATATGGCGCCCCTTCATGTTTAATCAAAGACACATTTTCAGAATCGGATTCTCTGACCCTAGAAACCACCTAATTAAAACTAGTTTTATTTTTGTAGCCCATTTTGGCTTGTAACTACGTTTGACCTCACTTTCGATGGCGGCCATTTTGAATGTTGACCAATATGGCGGTCATAGGAGGCGCCCCCTCATATTTAATCGTAGACATACCATCAGCATCAGATTCTCTGACCCCATAAACCCTCAATTGCATAATTGTTTCTGTTTTTGTAGCCATTTTTGGATTAAAACTATACATTTTACCTTACCTCCTATGGCGGCCATTTTGAATGTTGACCAATATGGCGGGCTTAAGAGGCGCCCCTTCATGTCTAAACAAAGAAATACCATCAGCATTGGGTTATCTGACCCCAGAAACCCCTCAATAGCATATTTGTTTTTGTTTTTGTAGCCCCTTTTGGCTTGAAACTACATTTGACCTTATCTTCGATGGCGGCCATTTTGAATTTTGACCAATATGGCGGTCCAAAGAGGCGACATTCATGTTTAATCGAATAAACATTATCATAATCAGATTCCCTGACCATAGAAACCCCTTAGTTACACTAAATTTGGGTTTTGTAGCCCCTTTTGACTTGAAACTACATTTGACCTTACCTCCGATGGCGGCCATTTTGAATTTTGACCATTATGGCGGTCCCAGGGGCCGCCATTCTTGGCATCCACCAGAAATCGCAATAGTATAGTATGAACTACCTCTGGGCCAAATTTGGTGCTTTTAGAAGAAGTTGCACCAAAATATCTCTAATTTCCCCCACTAAATGGCATAATGTTCCGCTTATAACGAGCTCGGTTATAGCGAGATTCTGGTTATAGCGAGGTAAAATCGATAGTCCCGACTACCTCGTTATAACGGGGTTTCTCAGTATCGTCTGACCCATCATTGTTATCCTCCTCCTCTTCATCATCTTCACGTGGATCATATCATGTAACTGACATCCCCATAATTATCAGAAATCATGGATCTATTGATATGATGAAGTCTGTATATAGGTCTTATATATTGATTTGTTTATAATTATTGTGTTGTACAGTATAACGTAAGTCGCAATCGGTACAATGCAGTCAAAGAATTGTAATTCAATTTAGAATTTTGCGTTCAAGTATTTCACTTCCGAATACATTTAAATTCCTTTCAGGAAATCTATTTTGTCATATGCATTTTTCATCATAAAACAATAGGAATGGTACGTACATGTATATACAATAAGCAAACGACACACAAACAATCACAATACAATGAAATTATTTTATTTACATTTAACAATACCATTTAATTATAATTTCATATCCAGGATATAGATATATGGTCGATTCCAACGAAAAGTGTACACGGTATGTTCAGACCTATTTGATTTTTTGAAAGGTCCTACAATCTCGATTTTTCTTTGAGCAGATGCATCTCGGCGAGACCTTTCGCGCCATACAAAATTTGTGACCATTGCATTTATATTTCTTTCTACAGGAACAAAAAACATGCTATTTTTGACCACTTTTGAAAAAAATCTCTGAACGTTTTTTTGAGCGGTTAAAATCTTAGAATGAAGACTTGATACGAATTGTTTTATTTTTACATGGGAAGTTGTTGCATTTGTCAGGACTCATTATATGAGTTTTTGTAAGTAACTGGCAATCATGTGATTTTTGGTGATTTTTTACCCGGTGGTAAATTTTAAGCGTTGCCTACGAATACATTTTTTAGCACTCATAGCCTTATTGAAAAATTCGTCACACGATTGAAAATGTGTGCTCAGCTTAAACCCTCATGTGTCTACTATTGAAATGCATTATCAAAAATCCTAGTGTTTTTATTATATAGCCGTCAGAAACGTCAAAAGCTGAAAAGGCCCGTTTGGTAACAAAAATCGCATTACCTACGTATACACTTCAGCATGTCGTAGCTTCAATATGTTTATAGATTAGTGAGAGATAACTTAGTAATAGATGGAATATAGCATAACGCTAATATGTGCAAGGATTTATCATTTTCAAATAATGATTTTAGGAGATATTCAACAAAATGTGTTGCATTCGTAAGTAATTATTAACAAATTAAACGTTACTTACGAATACAAAAATAACATAGGGAGTTTGATACCTGCGCTGACATTATTTCAAACGGCAATATCACGAGATATTTTAGCTATTTGAAGAAAATGAGCGTGTTATGGTATGAAAATTATTTCCTTTTCATGCATTATAGTGTTCATATTTTGTGGGCATTTAGATTACGAGCACACTAGGTTTAAAAAGTTACCTTTTTGGCCTCATTTAACATTAAACCATTTTCTCCTCCTTGTTTAATAAGCGTTATCATCATATTAATAAATAAATGTATGTGTATGATTCGAAGGCATCCTTTGGAAATAGATTAAAATCAAAATAACGATAGTCAATGCTTTAATATGAACATTAATGTGGCATTTTATCATGGGGACACCCTGTATTCGTAGGTAAAATGTACTCGTAGGTAACAAGATAAAAGTAAACTTTCGGATATTAAAGCCAATTTGGATGTCACAATCAACCTGATAAGTGTGCACTATCTAGATCCGACCAGATGCTTTCATAATCTTGAGTTTCGACTGAAAATATGATTTTATATTTTTTTACAAAGTTCCGAATACACAAAAATATCGATGTCATCATTGATTTTTTAAATCGGGTAATACAACAAAACAAATTTTAAAACCACATGCATCTGATGACCCACTGTCTGCATCAAGATGTTCGACCCATTCGATCCAAAAGCAATTGCAGTTGTTCGAATTGAATTTTGTTTATTTTTGTCTATGAAATTTCCTTGTAAAAGCATATATCATGGAGTCTGTGCACTATATACGTTGTTGTATGCACCATGATTTTTGGCGAACAGTTGTATAACACGTAAGTCGACGTAATCGATTACTTTCATTTGTATTCCATTCACACGATAGATTGAATGATTGAATCAGATATGGCTCTTTATAAAGAAGGTAAAATACCAAAGAACACACCATTTGACATCTTAATAAACTATATATAAAGATGGTTAGAATTATATGTATAAAATGGCACTTCATGTAATATATTGGCTCAATTTTAGTAAATTATTTATCTCACAATACACCCTTACCCCCTCCGAAAATTTGAATTAGAAAACAGTATGTTTCGCCTAACTTTCAGCTATACCGTATAACAACCGTTTTCCTATTACCTCAGATATATACTTTTTGTATCTTGGGTAGATAGAAAATTCGATTATTTTTTGTAATTTCGCAATTGTGTTTTAGATCTATAAGATGATACAACTTATTAGCATTTTCTTTATCTAATATTTATATCACATATAACAAGAGCGTGTACACTGAAATATTGATATTGTTAAACAGGTTATGATTGTTATAAAGTTTGATTTAACGGTCATTTCTGTTGTTAAAAGTAAAATAACGGAATTGAAAACAATGATGATGCCGTGTTGTGATGTTTCACATGCTGCCGTTTGATTGTATTAATATTATTGCAGCCTTACATAATGTACACATAAATCTCCAAGAATAACATCGTTCATAATATGCTTGATAAATGTAGCGCATAATAAGATTAACATTATATTTTAGCACTTTTCAATAATTTACTGTAACACACAAAACTGTAAACAATACGAGTTAATCTTAGAAACATTCCAATTAAATTGGAGGGTTCGAATTAAACTAAGTAAGCTGTTGGGATATGCAGGATTGGCCAATGTGTTTCATTACTATTCAATCCCTGCTGCATGACAAGACAGCTGTATAAATTGTTTTTTAGGAATCTCAAATGATCCTTTATTGCATTTATCAAACAGATAATATATTACCACTCATCGTGTGCATGTATGCGCAATCGTTTCAAATGTCTGTTTGTCATCCATACATTTTATCGTAACTTCTATTTTATGTGCACGCTGATGTACACCTTATACAGTGATTCACCCAAATATAAAAACAAATATATGCCCTCTCTTTCTCAAATTCGTGTTTTGTATAGCTATTTCAGGAACAGTATATATTTACATATACAAGTTTGTTTTTCGTATAGTCCAAATACATTAACTTTGCCTACTACAGGTATCTTGAAATATTCTGTATTTTCAGAGTTTGTTCATAACAATAACGTTAAATAATGTCATAATTTACTTCCCCCGCACATCTTATTTTAGGTTATTTAAGTTATACGCTTACTATCATTTCAATCGAATGGCGTGGTCCTCCATGGTTTTTGCTATTTTTGAAAACAGACCTTGCTATTGTTAATTGACCATGGCATTTCATGCATGAACGATTACACCTTAAATGTATACCTTGCATGTAGAGGACTACATTTCCTTTAATTTGATATATGATAATGTACAATTTATCGTACATAAATATGAAATATTTCAACTTATACGAGTGTCCAGTTTCTTTTTTTGCGGAGTATATATGGAAATTAAATTTAATACAAACAAACACATATATCTCTAGAGATATTATTGTTATGTAGTACATGTAGTAATACACATTATTCAATTGCATTTACTGCTGCTCTTGTGATAGCTTTTTTGTTTTGCTATCATTTAATTGTTAATCGGAATAAGTCTACATCTCCAGTAGATAATATTGCAAGTATTGTAATTTGGCTTTCAGAATCAAATCATTACTAGGAAATATAAATAGATCGCATGCTATTTAGCCTAAATAAAACAAACATTTACAGTCACACTATGCTGGTACTGATTGTTAGTGTACGTAGCTGTAGACTGTAGTCTTGACTAGATTTTGTTTAGTTCTACATATCTACCTCCAGTTACTGTGACATTGCCCGATGCGGTAGCCTAGGGAGGACCTGGACCTGGTATATGAAGCAACTAGCCCGGCCTATACGAGTCCTAGGACCATAACCCTTTTTAGTGGTAGTGCTAGGCCCTAGCCTAGGGGCTAGGATAGGCTTCTCTTTCACACTTTTTATTTTCTCTTCCGTCCAATCTGCCATCTACAATCTACCTGTATGCTGTACAATTTCTAGACACAACTAGACTTCTAGACTAGGTCTAGACTCTAGGTCGACAAATCGTTTGTTTTTATCATGGCCTCTTATAATACAGTTTTACACTTACTGCACTGTCTTTGACTGTACTTATACTTATACTAGACGAGACTAGATCAGAATTAGATCGATAAACCTATTGTTCAGTGCCTCTTTTACATTTTCTGTACAGTATCATACTGTCGACCCCTCTGTCCGATCGACAGTACTATCATTACAGAAAATGTAAAAGAGACTCTGAAAACGATAGCTTTATCGATCTAGTCATTCTTTCAGACTCCGACTGAGTCTAACTAAACTTAAAACTAGTCTAGTATCACAAGTTCCAGATTATATTTATACGATTTGAGCCTAATGTACAACACACATATCCAGTACATGCAGTGAATTAATATTTTGTTAAGTTATGTTGTTGTATTTTCTTGATTATGTGGGTATTATTAGTATATTACGAAAGCAGATTTTGTAAAAAATTAGCTAACACGTAAAGCCACGTATGGGACTGAGAGCAACTGAGCGTAATCTACCTGTATTTACTGCACGTCATTAATTGTGTTTTTGATTTGGTTTTCCTACGGAAATTGAACAATTCCGTTAAATAATATTACTAAAACATGATATTATGTGTTTTCAAGTAGATAAAAAGTATTAAAGTGTACTTACCGCGACATTTTATGCCGTCTTTCATTACCGGAAGTTGTCAGACGATCATTTAGTCTGCCTCTTCGAAGCGGTTTAGTTTTTGGCTAAAATCTCACTTTTGGGCTAAAATTTAAAAATGTAGACAAGCAAATTTGAAATCTCCATATGAAAATACGTCGATTTAGGCTTGTTTCCCAAAATGTATATGAAATTTTCACAAAATTACATAAGTCACCGGACTAGGGATACATGCCGTATTAAAGACACATGATGCCTAGGTTCACGGTATAGTGCATTTTTTACAAAGAAAAATGATACCACCAACAGAAATATTGGTTAGATAAGTTTGTGTTAGGGTGTCTCAATTGAGACATGTGCCCCGATTGATCGTAAGTCTCATCATTGATCGTAAATGGCCTTAGTGCTCGTAACTTATAAACAATCGTAAATTTACGATCAATCCTGTTGAAGAAAGATTTAGCAATTGATATTAATCGTAACAATGCACGTACCTTTACGATATATAAATAGGTCCTGATAACTTACGATTAATCCTACCTAAGGGGATGTACATGGACAAACCTACCAACATACACACTCATCCAAGCACATAAATACAGATACAACTCATCCTTATTCACTCATACAGTGTTCACACATTGATACATACATACATGTATACAGAGTGTCCCAGAAAGGTTTCAACACATACGATCGTTAAAGGGATAGTTGAGTTCTGGTAAGGAGAGTACATTTTTAGTGAAACTGAATTTTAGTAACCAAAACCTGCATCATTACATTACAAACTAATAGTTATAACTAGAAAGGAACACAAAATTACAAATGACGTAGTAAAGATCATGTTATCATTCAAAAAGAGCCGTTAAAACGTAAGAGGGCGCTCTCTAAACACTCATCGGTTTCAACCATTTTGAATAAGATATTGTGCATGTGATGCTTTGTTGAAATAGTGATTAGATAGAGAAATAACCAACAACTATTTAAATACCTATTTTGTAACTTTTTTGAAAAGAGGAAGCATTTTTTGAATTTTTAACGGCTGGTTCAAAATTCTCTAATAAACCCGGGGCCCCGGGTTTATTACAAATTGTTATATTTATGGATATTTCAGCCGTTTCTGAACCGATTTTGATCAAACAAAGATGATTTTATTGTTTAAATATTATGCTCTTTCAAATTTTACACTCAGTTTTTCATTACCTCACAAACCAATTAAGTAGTCTAGCGCCCTCTCTACCAAAACTCAACTTTCCCTTTAATTCTTTCGACACCATCGACCAAATGTCATTATTTTTCATTTCATTAGATAGAACATTCTTTTTCCAACAAAATTATACCATGAACATTGGTTTTGGGTAAGGCGTTTGGATGCTAGGGCCATTTTTCTGAGGCAATGTCGTTTCCAAAATTTACTACTTTTTCGTCTCCAGCGATCCGCTGAGCACTGAGGCATTTTCTCCTCACGGCCTGTCATACAATTCGCTGGACAAAAGAACCGCATGGCTGCCCTCCCTTTTATAAGGAAGACAATGAGCCGTACTATAACCGGCGTAACTTCGCGCTGTTCAACAGTGGAATAGTTTGGCGTGGGTGGGGGGGGGGGGGGGGAGACGGTGCTTGGTGAGGGAAAGGCATGATCGACACTCGACAATGTTCTATCCAATGAAATAAAAAATAATGACATTTGGTCGATGGTGTCGAAGAAATTTACGATCGTAATTGTTGAAACCTTTCTGGGACCTTTCTGGATATATATATATCTGCGTCGGTGTGGTAAGAATAGTCAGACAACAATTACATCAAACACCGTAGGAAACATAGTTTTCCGAATTTTCGCCCACAGGGCTTCGTCAGGGTTTATTCGACTGAAGAAAATTAGTTTGATAAACGGGTTGGTTTGTTTATTCATAATTCTATGTTTTGAAAGTCAATGATTGTGAGCGCAGATCCTGGGTCAAAACGATTGTTACGTAGCGTGAACGATTGTTACGAAGCCCTATGGGCGAAAATTCCTACGGTGTTTGATTTAATTTTTGTCATGCATGTATATATATATACACACACAGCAATACACACATACATACACACATGCGCTTCGAGTAGGCTTGCAACGAACAGTCACGTGTCACGTTCAGGTTTTGAGATATTTCGTAAAAAAGGTGACTCTAATTTACGAAGTGTAGGGCCGACATTCGTTGTTTTTCACGCCTGTAAAACACGAAGTGTCGCGTTAACCAAAACGTGACGTGAGTGTTTAATCAAGATTTTTAAAATTGCAATCGCTTGTTACTAAGACTAGACATTCATGCACAAAGAGATTTTAAAATGTCGACGAAAATGCCGATACCCCCTTATAAAACCATTATGTTTATATTATGTACGTGCATAATTCAGAGTAATCTGAGACGATAATATGCAGTTCTGTCATTTAGGTAATGTACAACCATACCACTTGCATTATTTGTCTTGTTATTAGAGTATTTCTAAAGACGTGTCGCTCGTGGATTTTGACAAATGTTGATTTCCAGCTGAACTGCTACACGCAGCGTACCATACAAGTGCTGACACCCGCTCACTTTTTCAAATTAATTAAAATATTGCAAAAACTTGATGAGGCATGCGATGTTTTTTAATGATATTCACATTGATTAATTTATTGCACCCCTTGTGCGAGCTGTCATCAAATCCATACAGCCTTGCCCCTCGATCTAACTAAAATAACATTGGCTAATGGTATAAATTAATCCTTGTAAAACTACACTCAATGATACACATTTTCATCATTCAGATTTATAAGTCTTGTTCTCAAGGTTAGTGTCTTGGACGTAAATTACCTTTCTGTCGCAGAGATAAAAGACAAATTAAAAGCAGACTAATTTGTCTACACATCATATCTAGTCCGTGCTTACCTGCAAACTTAAATGCTCAAGAAATGAAGTAATTCAATGACATTTTATAAACCAGCATTCTATTTGCAAATGGGCCCAGAGAGAAGAATTGTGTCATGTACAGGTTAGCACATGGACTTTAAAATGCCATAATAATAAACACTGTGAAGTCGAGCGACAAAATAAACATTGAATTAAAGGGGTAGTTCAGTTTTTGGTAGAGAGGGCGCTGCACAACACACATTTTTTATGAGGTAATGAAAAACTGAGTGTCGAATCTGAAATAACATGACATTTTAATGGCAGAATAAACTTTATTCGGTCAAAATCGGTTCAGAAAGGGCTGAAATATCCAAAAATATATCCGATCGTAATAAATCTGGGCCCCAGATTTATTCAATTATTAAAAAAATTAAAAAAAATGCTTAAACTTTTTCAAAAATGTTCAAAAGCGCTTTTTGAATAGTTGTTGATGATCTCTATATTTAATCATGATTTCAACAAAACATCACATGCATACTTTTGTTATGAAAAATGGTTGAAACAAATGTTTTTTTAGAGAGCGCCCATTTGTGTTTTAATGGCTCTTTTTGAATGGTAATAGGCTTTTTACTTAGTCGTTTGTAATTTTGTATACCTTTCGAGCATGGTGGAGTTATAGCTATTAGTTTATAATGTTACTGTGCAGGTTTTGGTTACTAAAGTTTAGCCTTACCAAAACTGTACTTCCCCTTTAAAGGGATCTAGTAACTTTGTTGACATGTGCAAAAAGTGATGAAAGTGATGAATGGTTGATGAAAATGTATATTGTTGCTATCTCATATGTCCACAGGGTATTGTGTGAACATTTCAAATCAAATTGGACATTGCATGGCCAAGTAATGGGCGAAAATGCAAAAGTGATATTCACTAACTAACTGCAATCACTTTGTACACGATAAGAACAACTCCGGGGGAGTTTTTCTTATATGAATACTTCGATTCGTACATATCTTTTGTAACGAAAGGGAAATTTGAAAAACCGAAACCTGTCTCATGAATTTATTGTTAATACGAATACAACAAGGTATGAGGGAACCGCTAGAATTAAAATTGTATTTTGCGGATTTTGACAATGTAACTAAGTCCCTTTAACTTTTACCAAGGGACCTACTTAATAATAGAGATAAATGGTCCGATACAAACAAAACATTATTATTATATCATGCTTAACCAGTTCAGGGCCCCGTTGCAGAAAGAGATAAAATCGATTGTAGTCACGATTGATCGTAAGTCAGAAAATTTACGCGTTTCAACCAAACAGATTGCGCATCTAGAACACGTGATCTGACTTACGATTAATTGCAACTTACAATCGATTGTATCACTTTCTGCAACGGGGCCCAGGACTGGTAATTGGTAACTGGTAATTGTCCAGAGGGTAATTGTCCTGGGGGGTAATTGCCTTGGGGGTAATTGTATAGGGGGTAATTGTCTGTCTGGGGTTAATTGTCCAGGGGTTAATTGTCGGGGTAGTTGGCGCGGGGGTAGTTGTCCGGGAGTAGTTGTCCGGAAGGCAGTTGTCCGGGGGTAATTGCCTTGGGGGGTAATTGCCCAGGGGTTAGTTGTCTTGGGGGTTAATTGTCTTGGGGGGTAATTCTCTGGGGGGTAGTTGTCCTAGGGGGGTAATTGCCCGGGTGGTAGTTTGTCGAAAGTTCTACACAATTACAAGAGACTAAGTAAAAAGCCTGCCTTTATTAAAAAGAGGCCGTTGAAATTTAAGGGGGGCGCTTTCTAAAAACTTTCTAAGAGTCAAGATATCGCCTGGCTAGACGATATAAATACAATATTTTAAAATCAAATTTTACAACTATGAAACCATTCGAAAGGGAATGATTCTCATTTTACATGTTTTATTCAATGAATTTTCAAATGGAATTAAAACCAACCAAAACCTTACAACTGTTTTCTTCGGGAAGTATCTATTCTTAAGTGTACCTTTATGACATCCTATACAGTGCGAGTAAAACAAAAACGGAAACGCGTACTTTGATAGCTTATAAAAAAACACTTCTAAATATATATATGTTGATATTGGTATCATATTAAAGCTTGGGATATCACCTTTAAAATGATACATCATAAATTGTGATCACTATACGCTTCATAGAACGCGACTTATTATCAAAAGTCATGCAAAAACTACCACGTGTCCAATTTGCCGTTGTATGTTCTAAACACAACAAAAAGGTAAGTCCCCCCTAATAAAAATAGCGCAACTTTTTACAAAAGAGTTTTGAGCAAACAAACTTGGCAAGATAGTTTTCTACACTTATTGACCAACTTCTGTGTGAAAATGAGATTTATCCGTCGAGTTATAAATGAGTGAGCACACATTAATGCCAACATTGTCACTTTTCATTAGTCACAAGAGCTATGTGAATTTTGAAAAGTGAACATTTTGCCTTTATTTTGTGCTCACTCATGTATTACGATGGACCAATTATTTTTTTCACACGAAGTTAGTGGAATATGTGTAGGAACAATTCTGCCAAGTTATTTTGCTCAAAACCTTTTTTGTTAGTTCTGGTAAGGAGAGTACAGGTTTTAGTGAAACTGAATTTTAGTAACAAAACCTGCATCATTACATTACAAACTAATAGGTTATAACTAGAAAGGAACACAAAATTACAAATGACGTAGTAAAGATCATGTTATCATTAAAAAAGAGCCGTTAAAACGTAAGAGGGCGGTCTCTAAACACTCATCGGTTTCAACCATTTTGAATAAAATATTGTGCATGTGATGCTTTGTTGAAATAGTGATTAGATAGAGAAATAACCAACAACTATTTAAATACCCATTTTGTAACTTTTTGAAAAGAGGAATGCATTTTTTGGAATTTTTAACGGCTGGTTCAAAATTCTCTAATAAACCCGGGGGCCCCGGGTTTATTACAAATTGTTATATTTATGGATATTTCAGCCGTTTCTGAACCGATTTTGATCAAACAAAGATGATTTTATTGTTTAAATATTATGCTCTTCAATTTTACACTCGGTTTTTCATTACCTCACAAACCAATTAAGTAGTCTAGCGCCCTCTCTACAAAACAAAACTTTCCTTTAATGCGTCTGTTAACCGTTTTTTCAAAAGAACATTTAAAGAATATCCTTTGGTGAATCAAAACCAAATACCAGCTGTTTGCCAGTGTTTTTCATGTTTATCAGGGTGGAAGAAATCCCCACTGTCCTCCCATCAGCAAGCCACTTTTTGGAGGCAGGGGGGCCACTAAATAGGACATGTAGGATAAAGTTATCTTTTGAAATCAAACAAAAGATGAAACCATTCACAAAACAAGAACACTGCAAACTTGGACACGGGTAGTTTTTGCATGCCTTTGGATAATTAGGTCCTGATCGGGTGAAGCATAAAGTGATCAGCATGTATGATATATCATTTTGAAGACAAGAACATGATTCCAATATCAACATGTATACCTATATATTTGTGGATTTATGATGCGACCGAAGTCCGGGTTTCGTTTTGTTTAACTCGCACTGTATATCACCACTACTCGATCAAAATTACTGTTGTTGGTATCATTTCTTTGTAAAAGATGTACTATCCCGTGAACCTAGACATCATGTGTCCATTATAATGGACACTACCCGTTCCATTATACCCGTAATATTTTAAACGAGTTGTTTTCGAATCGGGATGTACTCTATTTTACTCTTCTATATTAATCTTGCAGTGGAAATGTAGGTTTGGATACTATGGTTGGAATCGAACAGCTTGCGAGATACTATACTTCGAGGATTGGGTACGTATAATAATGTACCACACAATTATTATGCACCCTCGTAACATCTTAAGGACAATGAAACCCCGACAAATCGTTGTTTGTACTGCAAGACACTAAATAGTAAGACAATTGAGCCATATCGGTCAAGATAAAGGGAAACTTTTTTTAAAGGAAAACTCTTTGAAAATAACCATGTGTTATTCCTCCGAGCAGGCGCGGCGCTAAGTTCGGAAAACACAATGCATGGGGGGGGGGGGGGGGGGGGGGGGGGGGGGGCGAGCATTGTTTGTGATCAATGCCTCGCCTATACACCCAAAACCCCCCCCCCCCCCCCTCCCCAACACCCCTTCATGCAAGTTGTTTTCCGAACATAGCGCCCGCTGCTCTACTACGAGTGCTCAATTGCAACGAACTCTGGTAAAATTTGTGGACAACTTCCACTACGTTTTTGTACAAAAATGTTATATTGCTTTAAATCTTTTCCAAATATATGTTTACCCTTCGTTTTTAAATCACATATGTATAGAAAAACTGAACTAAATTGAACTTTGTGTACACCTCAAATAATCGCGCATATCACGTATGTCACTATGCGTGTTAGAAATTGAAATAAAAGACAGAAAGGTTCAGGCAAATATACTATACTGGGTAGTAACTAATACATACTGACAAAAACCTATATACATGTACGTTCTGACATGTGGGGAGTTGTCCACACCCCTATCAGATGGGCGTTGGTAAATTTGGGTCCCCCACAATCTCTAATCTTTGAGGCCCGCATTCTTATTTGTGGGCATTACTTTAGTCTGAGGCTAAGAGGACAGAAACTTGCCAGTAACTCTATTAAATCGTGTTGCACTTGTGGATTCATTGATGGCTACCAATTTGCCACCGGATATTAGTATATGTTTTCTTTTCAATTATCAAGTCAATCCCTCTAGCTCTGCTTAGGCATCAGGACAATTCATTGCTTGAATTCTAAGTCATAGTATAGTCGGGGTTTTCAGCGAAATTTGTGTCTTGATCATCCAGGACAAGTATATTACTGGTGACCGGTATAATATTACTGAAATTGCAAGTGGCCCTCTGTCCTTTGAGCCAAAATTAAAGTGTGTCACTAACAATTTGCTTTGAATTGCAATTGTCCCTTTAATACAGTCACAAGCACAACATGGGTCGTTGTCATCTGATTTCTTAAAATATGATTTTAAAAAATCAGATTGAAAATATATAGCATTACATTTGAAGGAGAGAGAGTTATGATTGTGATTTTCGTTCATATAATTGTTATCACCAAAATAATTCCGCGTAATTCTGCAACCCATAATGCGGAAATATGTGCTTTATCGAAAGATCAAGTCGTATTTTTAAACCTACAAGTTTGTGCATTTCCAGCATTCAAATTTAATTTATGATACCTTATCTGATTATACACATTTCCTGTAACCGCATATTATGACAATAATCGTTCATTATAAATACGTGATATAATCATGAAATAATCTTACATTTAACAAATATAATGATCTTAGATCATAATGTAAGACCTACATAATATTATTGAGAAAAAAAAAAAGAGTTTCAAGGCGTTGCTCCTCTAAAATCCCCCACAAATACGTAAACTTACTACTTACGACATGTTTTGGTAATTCAATATACACAGGCAATGTTCCAATCATTGTTGTTACGCAGGCTGACTTGGTAATGCCGAGAATGAAATCTGTTCGCATTAAACAACATATGCGGCAAATCTTCACAACATTAAAGACAATCGACCTTTTATCAATCGAGAATGCCCGGAGGAAAAACCAAGGTCGAACCCTCAGCCGGACTTGCCGTCCTCGATTGATCAATCAGTGCATCAGAGAGAAGATGAAACATTTAACAAACCGTCTTGAGATTAAAGAAAGATGAGAAAGATACATTAGGCACATCACAGTGTTTTTTAAAAGAAAATCAAGAATACTTTAGTTATCATGGTAGAGAATCATGATATGATAAACCAACGGAATCATTGCGTACATTATTTTTGTATCTGAATTTTACATGACATTAAGGCCCAGTCCCATACTGACGATTTTCACCGGCGAATCGGCTAACGATTTGACTTCGTCGAGAAAATCGCTTTATGTCGTGTTGCGTCGTGTTACATCGTATCGGTTCTTCCCCCAAAACCGTCGCGCTCCGTGAAGAAAATCGTGAAAATCGAGAATGCCAGGGTGGAAAAAACCCAAGGTCGAACCCTCAGCCGACTTGCCGTCCTACGATTGATCAATCAGTGCATCAGAGAAAGTGAAACTTTAACAAACGTCTTGAGATTAAAGAAAGAGAGAAGATACATTAGCACATCACAGTGTTTTTTAAAGAAAATCCAAGAAATACTTTAGTTATCATGTAGAGAATCATGATATGATACCCACGAATCATTGCGTACATTATTTTTGTATCTGATTTTACATGACATTAAGGCACCAGCCATACTGACGATTTCCTTCAACGGCGATCGCAACGATTTGACATTTCGTCGAGAAAATCGCTTAGGTCGTGTTTCGTCGTGTTACATCGTATCGGTTCTCACCCCCCCTCAAAACCGTCCGGCATCGTGAAGAAAATCGTTGAAAATCGCCCGGTCTTCAACTGTTCAAAACAATCCGCCACGCCACGACGATTTTCACCAAAAATTCAATTGTATTTACCGTTGCCATTATTCGTGTCAAGTCGTTCCACATCGTTGCAATTCGTTGCGAGTCGTATCGCTTCGTTGTGAAGATCGCCGCTTGTCCGTTTTTTAACTGATCCAGGAGCGTAGAGAATTACGTAATACCTATTCATCACGGGGGGGGGGGGGGGGGGGGGGTGAATGATAGATCATCCCTGTTGAAAGTATCTACGCCCGTGGTACTGACTCAAACAAGTCGATGTTCATATGGTGCACTGCCCTATTTTTCCATAAAAAGAATGATAGGAAATCGTCGCGTCATTGCGATAGTTGTGAACAGTCCCAAAACATTCGTTGTGCTAACACGATTCATGGCGTTCTTCGCGAATGCGCACCGGTTCGCAGAACGAATTACAACGACTCGCACGACTACAACGACTCGGGCTGACAACGTTTTCTCCACGAATGATAATTCGTGCGAGTCGCCGCAAAAATCGCCACTATGGGACCCAAACTTTTTTTCTGCCACGATTTTTTTCTACCGCAATGGTTAGAGACAAAAGAAGGACGAGCTGACTCGTCGAACAACGACGAAGAACGAATATTCGGTCTTGAGTCGCCGTACAATTTTCCCCAATTCGGTTGGTTTAATCGTGGCTAAATCGAGTCGTTCGTTCTAGTAAATCATTGCAAGTCGTTGACGAGTCGCCGTTGAAAATCGTCAGTATGGGACTGGGCTTTACTGCCTCTTTCGTAATCAAGCACTTTCCATAATGCAATTACTTGCGATGTTCTAATATTATGTTCGTATAAAACATGATTTAACTGATAACATTGTATTGTTTTGTTTGCATGTAATTTAAGAGTATCAATAATATCAGTTTCATGATCTCCAAGCAGTCCTAAATTCGAGTCCACAAGTTCCGATCGGTGTTTATGAAGAAATGGCGTGTACCGTTTGTTTTAATACACTGTGACTCGCTTCCGAATTCGAGTCACGAGGCCATAAAGCAGTCTCGTGTCCGTACTCAACTACAGCACAGTTCACTCATACATGCCTATGTGGTTGATTATATATTCTAAAGGTTTTTGATTTTCTCTAGCCGAATGGATTCCCAATTGCGTTTCTTTTCAAGGAAGGTGCTTTTTTGTATAATTGTTGGACCATATGTTGAAACATGATGGAAAGGAATAGACATTTATTTTGTATGTTTTCTTTAATAATTAACAGCGTTTATATATTACATTGTGACATTGGGTCATAATACATTTGTCATTATGTTTCAAAGTAGATGGCATTTACTAATATAGGACGCTGTAGTTGAAAGGTGGTCGGATTAAAGTTACAAACAACTAAATAGTTGTACGTATTGTAAAAACACTTTGGTCAAAAATTTGGAATATTTTTTGTTTATAGTTTAAACTTTATATTTTGGCCCTATTTTTTGCGCCTAATGACATTTTATTTAGTCTAATCATGGCAAAAGGCAAAATTAATTATAATGCTTATTCATGCAAATATTAATTTGTAATTTGAGCTTTGAAAGGCATGAGCTTTGGAGATTTGGGCCCTTTCCCTCTCCAAAGCGTATGTCCCAACAAGTCATAATTATGTGTATTTCGCAGAGGTTGGCGTACAATTTCAACCAAAAATGTGGACAAAGGTTAAGGGGGGTTTCTAGCCGAACTGCGTGTTCAACACCCGAACTCTGTTCAACAACCATTGGCTACACGCAAAACAATGCTTGTGCTCACTAGGAAAGGGTTGTCAACAAGCAATGTACACTTAGTTTCATCGAATACATCCGCAGTTTACAGGTCTGTAAAATCCTCGACGTCATCGAGAGGAGAGTCAATTAGAAGCTACGGAATCTCTCGGACGTCCCCGATTGACCACCAGATAAATGATTCGCAAACTTGCATTAACTTGTGCCATAGAAAACCGAAATCCAAAAAGGAGCTTCACCCGTCTATGAAGAAGACAGTATAGAATCAACGCCTTTCAGCCAAACTGAACATCAAAAAATCGCTCTAACAGGGTCACCGAGCAAGACAAACTACCAAGTGTCCACTCCCAAACCATGCAACCGAGATTTACCGGACGCCCCTGGAATATGGAGCAAAGAAGATTGCCGCCTGGACACTAGTGAAATATCTATTCTCTTAATGGGTACGAGCCATAACATCCTTGACCGAACAGATGGGATGACAAAGGGTTCATCGATAACGTGAGGAGAAGCTCCAAGATTTCTGCATTCACAAAACGACCCTGAGGTCGTGACGCCCAACAGTGGTATGGTCTCAGTACCCATTAAGTGACATATCACGATTGTCCAGGCGGCGATACTTCTTTAATCCCTAGTCCAGGGACGTCCGGTAAAAATCTTGGTTGCATGGTATGGGATAGGACACTTGGTAGTTTGTCTGTTCGGTGACCAGGTTAGAGCGATCTTGGATGACAGTTTGGCACGAAGGCGTTGATTCCATAGTGTTTATCTTCATAGACGGCGAGAGGCTCCATCTTGGTATTTCCGGTTTCTCCGGCACAGGTAAGCAATTTGTAATAATTTATTATGGTGGTCAATCGTGGACGACCTAGAGATTCCAGTCGCATAATTGACCTTTCTCTCGATGACGATCTGAGGATTCTACAGACCATAAACTGCGATGTTTCCAACGAAATAGTAGTGACAGTGCTTGTTGACACCGCCACTCGGTGGTGGAGCACAAGCATTGTTTGGAGTGTAGCCAATGGCGTTTTGAACGTAGTATTGCCTAGAGAGTCTTTTTGTGCCAATTTTGGTTAAAAGTTGTGTCCAGCCAACTCTGAGGAATGACACATAATGATGACGTGTTGGACATACGCTTTGGAGAGGGATAAGGGGCTAATCATCAAAGTTCCTGCCTTTCAAAGCTCAAAACAAAAAGCTAAATTAATTAATGCAAGTTCATGCAACCATTTATTGTAGATTGGTAGTTTGGAAACGTATAGCACCATTATGTTAAGTCTAAATGGATTCATTATGCGCAAAAATAGGGACAAAGAATAACGTTGAGATAACAAAAAAAATATTCCAACTTTATGGACCAACAGTAGTAAGTTAGGTTTAGTGTTAATATCGGAGTCAACATACGGTGAAATTAATTTGATGTGGAAACAACACAGCCATAGGTATATGTAATATCAAACTTCGCGTAGTCCGATCTTGACGGGACCGTGCGAAAACACGTCGCTTTATGCGATATTCGACTTGTGCGTAAGTCTGAAGAAATATTCAGACTTACAGTACATAAACGTCCCCGGCCCCTACCCTAATAGCTCAGGGACCGCGCGCAGCTAGCTGCCAGATGGAATATCGTTGCACAAGGCATCAGGAAAAAACACCAAGAAAATTTCATGTACACAGAGCTCGACTTCACACTCCTACTTAGACAAACATATAAGAATATACACCTCAATCATACTCGTTCAGTGATTCATTTTTATTGTAGACATAAATTAATCTTCCGCTAAATGTAACTTGTTATTAAGGAAATTGTGTGGACCACTCTACTTTGAATACTCCGGGCCACTCGCTATGTATGCTGCATTAGCTAGCACTATACGCGATGCACGTTTAGGTGTCTGTCCTTTGTTGACATTCGTTATGGGTGGCGAGCATGCATTGAAGGACTGGTACCGATACCGTACCGTTGTACTTTGGGAGAAAAGTGGAGAGCAAAGAGAGAGAGGTGCGAGATAAGAACCGACGACGCGTCATGGATCAGGATAGCCTTTAGTCAAGGCCTCTATATGGCTTGAGATTTATCTATGCTGATCGCGAGCTAGCTACTAAGCCCTAGCTGTTGAGAGAGCTATAAAACTATACAAGGCTCCCATATATAGCCTTTAGTCATCGATTCGCATTAATTTATTATACGCAAAGACACTAAGGCATGACTAATTCATGAGAGAATTCTTCAACCCAATCATGATCGCTAGATGTGGATACCGTCTGCCTATCGGGTGGCGTGTTCCATCGTGTATTAAGGGGCCCTTATTTAGTATCAGACATTAATATTATATAATGATCATAAAAAAACTGTAATAATGATATGAGATACATTACAATAAAACTAAAGCATAGAAATACCTTTTGCATCCATGATCAAATCTCAACTCATTATTTTTAAAAGAAAACAACAATATTTTTGTAATGACGTAACCTATAAATTAATGGACGCGTCCGCACATGCGGGGTCAGTGCATACAGCCTAGGCTAGTCTGTCGCGGAGGGACCCTATAACAACCACTATAGTTACTCTATGCCACTAACAGTGTATTGTGCAAGGTTGCGCGGTCTATGGTTTTACTATGCAGCTTCAAAACGTAGACTAACACTCACTAACCAGCTGATCTGCCGGGTCCGTGGCATATGAATATGGGCTTCGTAGATTTTCTACGAACGAAACAATGTAAATAAAAGAAATCAAAACTTTTCACGTTCACGACTGACGATAGGGCCGACTCGCGCAGCACGCTCGAGTCTCGGACTTTCGCGGTTTAGTACACTGCCGTTGTAGAAACCTGCCAAACAGCACGATGCCTATATCGGATAGGCTAGGATCAGAAGCGTCGGGATCAGTGCGTTGGTATGTAAACAAAAATGCGGGGTAGTACCGAAATTGGGTAACACATTTCGGGTTAGTTCGAGCAATGAGTAAATATAAATTCTTGCTTCGACTTACGCGATGCGAATTTCATGTTTTGCTTTGAATAGTGTGGCGGGAATATGATCGACTTAGGCGATAATTCTCAGACTTACAAAAATCGACTTATGCAGAGGATATAACACACGCAAGTGTATGACAATAAATCCGGGGACTTTTTATAATCATCTGCTTAGCGATTATTCGGTATATGGCGACTTCGACTTACGCCGGAGTTGAATACAGCCATTGTATATGTATAATATATAAGAAATGTTTAAATAATAATTTGTATAAATATGTTATCAGTAGTGTAAATTGTCTGGTTCATGCCTATGTCAAAGGAAAGAGTACGGTGATGGAAATTATTTTTCACATGATTAATAATATTCTATACAAAATTATGATTGGGATATGAGGTTCCATGTAAAATTGTAAATAGACAACAAATTCACAAAATAATTGTCATAAGGAAAATGTAAGTGGACGAAACATCACAGGAAACATGTAGGTCGGAACAAAGAATCAGAGGAAAGAGGTTTCAGTGGAAAAAATTGTCGGAGGAAATAATGTTACATGTAGAATCCAGCACACGAAATTGCAAATATTCACTTACACCTATATAGGCACCTTCATAGGTGCACCACACTACTAAGCAAACCACGATCCAATCCTCCGGGTAAACCAATTTATGCTCCGTGGGTAATTATATTGCCGAGGAAAACACAATGTATAAGACATTCTGGATCACGACCATATAGACCATAACCTCACAATTAAAGAGGAACTCTGAAATTAAATTGATATTATTGCCATACTAACCATGCCTTTCCAATATGTTTTTATTATTTTATGTTAAAATCTAAATTTTGTTGGACTTTGTCCAAAGGATACAAATAACACATACATGTACTCTCTTATGTTCATTTATACAATTTAAGTTCTGACATGATATTCTTGTTATATTTTCAGGGTTACATTTTCCCATGAAAATTTCGTTTCCTGGTGAAAATCTACCTCATGTCTCATTTGCCCCCCTTTGATATGTCTACCATATCAAAATTGTTACTCGACACTAGAGATATGATAATAATGTTTGATAATTATGTTGAAGTATTACTTTGTATCCATTGACACCCAAAAAACTCCAGACCTCAATGTATAAGTATATTTCGTATACAGAGGGACAACATAGTAGACGAAGGAGATGAAAAAGTCTAACCAAAACGCGGTCCGAGTATCAACAAGGTTATGATAGTTTGATCTTTGTTGAGAGGTTTGTAAGGTCTGTGTAATAGCTATCTATCGTGACGTCCAATATACATCAGTTGCATGTAAGATTGATGTATCATTTTGGACACCCTTTTTTGACATTATTGACATCTTTTGGTTTGACATCTTCTCATAACGCGCAGTTTCATGAGCTTGTCATTAAAAATATTACACGCATCAATATTTCTTTAAGGGGGTAGTATAGTTTTGGTATAGAGGGCGCTGCACGAAACCATTTTTGGGTTGAGAGTAATGAAAAACTGAGTGTAAAATTTGAAAAGAGCATACAATTTTAATGGACATAATAAACTTTATTTGATCAAAATCGGTTCAGAAATGGCTCATGGAACATTCAATAATTAATATATCCGATCTGAATAAATATGGGCCCCGGATTTATTCGGTATGGGTTTTCGTGCATAGAAACTCATTCAGCAATTTTCAAAGAGGTTTTTAAATTGTTGTTGATGATCTCTTTATGTTTCAACAACACATCACTTGCATAATTTTTGTATGAAAAAATGTTTGGAACCATTTTTTTTCTTTATAGGAGCGCTCTTTTGTGTTTGAATGCTCTTTAAAAAAAATGAAAACAGGCCTTTGTACTAGTCGTTTGTAAATTTCTATACCTTTCGAGCATGGTGGAGTTTTAACTATTAGGTTGTAATGTTATATGTGCAGCTCAGCTCAGCCTTACCGAACTGCACTACAACCTTAAATATTTGATCAAATTAGTTCAACATGTTTGTTTAGCAACTCGAACATCACTTCTCTCTATATACCTTCTACACGGATGTCACAATAGACATATATATTCGTTATATTACGATTACGATCACTTAATACCAATAATTCTTATAATTCCGCTTCTTCTCATGCTAGGACATAATTTAATATAGCCTGGAACTCTCCATGAAATGGAAATCGAAAAAACAAACACGGCTACATCAATAATTATAGGGTAAATAGTCTTCTCACATAATGTTAATGAAACCATACTATGATCTACAAACTTTCTTTAATCGACACATAAAGGGGAGCGATAATGTGTAAGTTACATTATTATCATAAATATGATATAATTGCAATGTTTTTATATATTTAGTATCCAACAAATTGTGAGATCGATGTTTTATAATGTTAACAATTTTATTACATGAAATTATAAACCTAAAAAGTAAGAAAATTCCTGTTCCAATCGAAAGGATGATTTCCTTGTTTCAATATGGCGTCCAAGGATTGCTGCCATTATCTTAAAAGTTTCATAAATCCCTTTATTACAAATCCCTTAGTTGTCATTTGTGTTTCTACACCCACCTACCACGTTCAAACTATTCACTGAAAACAGTGGTAGTGCCATTTATGTAATATAAACCGTACAAATCCAATAAGGTGTCCAAAATGGCCGTCATTCACACCATACACAACCATATATCGTTTAAAAGGGGATAGTTGAGTTTTGGTATAGAGGGCGCTATACAAAATATTATTTTCTTCGAGCTGGTCAAATTTGAAAGGGAGCCATCAATTTAATGACAGAATAAACTTTATTCTATCAAAATCGGTTCATAATGGTCTGAAATAGTCAATAAACATAACCATGTTTGTAATACTTTAGGTGGGGCACCACAAATATCTATAATGTAATACAGACTTTACAATAATTTTAGAAAAATGCCTCTTTCTTTTCAAATATTCACAAAAGGAGGTTTTTACATTTTTTTTTTTTAGTTGTTGAAAGTCTCTATATCTATATAATCTATTTTAAAATTTGCACAATATTTTATTCTAAAATGGTTGAAACCAATGAGTTTTTAAGAGAGCCCTCTTAGTTTTAACGACTCTTTTTTGATTGATAACAGGCTCTTTACCGTAATAGTCGTTTGTAATTTGGTATTCCTTTCGAGCATGGTTGGAGTTATAACTACTAGTTAGTACTGTAATGGTGCAGGTTTCGGTACTAGAATTCAGTTTGAACCAACATTGTACTCTCTTTACCAAAACTTCATACTATCACCTTTTAATATACGTACTATAGTTTGTATTATTATTGCCTCATTCTTGATTTAAGTGGTTCGGAATCGGTTTCACTGAGTAAAAGTGTGAAAGAGTAATAATAATATGCAAACAAAATTCAACGACGGCATTTTCCAGATGACTGCCATTAACTTAGAATATGCTTTAGGTTGGCTATAAAGCCTTATTACACATCCTACCATTTTAATTTGTGTCTATTCTCATACTTTTGAGGGTCCAAACAATCCGTTGAACCATTGAAATCGTAAATACAGACAACGCTTTGGATAACCAAAAAAAAAATGCCGCATTTATATGCCGTTCAGATTTTGTTGCCTAAGATACCCCCACTTATATGGATGACGGTTCATATAATATGATGTAGTTTTCAAAACTCCTCTGAGTTCCATATTAAATTGTAATATCCAGGTTTATCCCATTTCTTTAGACTAGTTCATAGTATAACATTGTCCCCAAATCCATCGTCAATGTATAAAAGTGAAGTTCACAATTGGGTAGTGTAAAAGTATGATGTCTATACAATTACTACACACTGTTT
The DNA here is from genome assembly GCA_037951105.1 of Echinarachnius parma. NCBI lineage: Eukaryota > Metazoa > Echinodermata > Echinoidea > Clypeasteroida > Echinarachniidae > Echinarachnius > Echinarachnius parma. Next base: position 1,179 of record JBAMJV010010465.1, on the reverse strand, counting down.
TATTCTATGAGTATTGGAACAAATCAATATACCTTATGTTGAGAGTTGTGTGACTCCAGTCGGACCATGCCACGCATGAGTTTACGCACGTTATATAATCATTGTGTGTTATACATTTTGTTAATTATGTTTGCTCAATGTTGTGTTATATTACGTATACTTCTATTGTATTTTAATTGATATTCAAGAAACATGCCCCCAGCTATACATGTATACATGAAGGACCTAGCAACAGAATATTACCTAGTTGTTAAGATACAAGTATCTGTTTTCAATATCGTATTTACTGATCTGCTACCTAGGTTAATGGGGGGAGCGTTTTACTTAAATTACAAATTGTCATTAACAATTTTTTTTTTTGGAAATCTGATGTGCATACAAATTTACACATTTGTGTGTCAAAACGCCAGGCGCTGTGGAAAAAAATTGAAATCAACTTTTGGCAAAAGCAAATTACGTAATGTTTCGTTTTAACAATACATAAATGTTCACCAATTCTCGTATCTGCAGAATATTCGAAAATGTACATTTTCAAAAAATAATTTATTACATAATTAAAACTAAATTAAAATTAAAACCGGAACGCGTAAATATGACGCCCCGGCGCCTCGTGGACTTTTTCTTTTCGACCCATTCGAAATTGGATCTAAAGTTACCAAGTCACGTGACTCTTTTGTATGTTTGCATGTAAGCCCGATAATCGCTAATTTCCAGTGATTGTATACTATACTGGTATAGTGAAAAATCACGTGACCTATTGGTTGAGCTTTTGCACTTTACCTAAAAGTATAAAGTAGTGTGGAAACGGTTTACACTTTAAAAGGATAGCTTAAAGGGTACCACCACCCCAAGAATAATTTTCTTTTTATAGAAAGGTACCATCATTAGTATTCCATTCCTTCAATAAGTTCACAAAAATATGTTTCAGAAAAAATATATAATTGGGAAAACGCATCCACCATTCTCAGCCCTGCGGTCCACGCGGTCTGAAGTGCGGCAGACCTATAAGCCGAGCAGAGCCAGCGGCTGCTCTATGCAGAGGTGAACGAATCATCGGGATCTATTGACGTACGCGTTGAATTGCATGGCGCACTCGCAAATGCCTGGCCCGTGTGGAACCACGGGATAGCCAGAGGATCGTAAGTGGTGGAAATTAATTGCTATTGTTTATGAATACAC